>JAPYYV010036030.1:0-14226 GCA_030522625.1 Copidosoma aretas | reverse complement strand
CAAATGATCTTATTGAATCTTACAAAATAACTCAAGGGTATTTGTGAGATAAGAAATACAATAATAACCGTCGTGAAAACTGCTAAAGGTTATGTCTTCCCACAAGTGCGAGAGAGACAGAAGGCATACCACACTGTAGAATCCGAGGTAAAATCCGCTTCTGACTAGCGTAGTAGGGATACAACTACCTTAAGTTGTTAATGGAGTATATTATATTGAAGAAATCAGAACTTTTGGCGATTTTCAACGGACTTTCGTCGTTCAAAGTGTCCGAGTAAAGGTTAGAATTTTTTTTTTATATCAACTCTCAAACTCTTGATTATTTTTAAAAGGATGAAAGGCAACATGTTTGAACGAGTAATCTTAAGTTATTCAAATATGTTTCACTTGTAGCTTTTCGTGTATCAGAAGGTTTTACACGGTTTCATCGATTGGATATACAGTTGATTATAGAGGGTAAGGTATGAGCCTCCTTAACAGACATACTCAACAAAGCAAACTAATTTTATAAAAAATACTGGATTAATTCTTAGAAATTAGACTTTTATTTTATTTTTGCGATATCACAATTCTTAACGCTTCTCATTACCATGCTTATCAACTTTTTAACATTAATTTTAGTTGAATCCACGTCAACTTATTACCTGGATGGATAATTTCTGCCACAATCACTTCCTTAGTAACTTCATCATAATTAAAAAATTATTTGAATCTTCCTTTTAGACAATCTGCTAGTTTATTAGTGATTTTTTTTTTTGAAAATTTATTTTTATTTGATAATTCATTTAAGTGAAAATTAGTTGAGTGTAGTACAGGCCATTGTAGGGTGACAGCATAAAATATCAGTCAGTTTATTGAATTAAGTGTTTCACATTACAAAAGTATTTATATATTAGCAATAACCTATGAAACTGTCATAAACTGGTAAATAACGCACTACAGTTGTTTGACTATCTCGCACGGTAAGCTTGAAGGCTGTGAAAGTTTAAGGTAGTACTAGCGTTACTGCGGTAGTCAAATGAGTGCCAAGTCTCCTAACTTAACCTTATATTTTTGGCTATTAAGTCTATGGATGAGTATACTTATATGTATGGAAAAATCATCTATTTGATCTGATATTTATTTCTCTCTTCTCTTATAAGCTTTGAATAAAAATTGTGAAGTTAGCAAAATAAACCTTATGTCGTTAGTTTCTAATACACCCATTTTAATCAAAATCGAAACCGTCATTTCTGTGCAAATTGAATTCAACTAATATTTCCCATAAGGTCATATGTTACACACATAAAAATTCAAACGTTTATAACTTTTTTTCTATGCTGTAAAAGGTCACAAAATTTTAACTGAGTCATTTTTACATCAATATCTATAAGTGAGCCGAATTTTATCAAAATTCAAACCGTCATTCCAGTATCGCTAGTACTACCTTAACTAAAATGGATCCAAAATCTGTTGCAGCAGAAATTTTCTATGTTGTTTTTATTTCAAAAATAAGTTGAATTTAAAATCCTAGCTGATCTCTTTTGCGAGTTAGTCGCTTTCTTATATTTTTACACAACAACCTGTACTTACTGAGACGCTTACATAGTTGTGCATTGTAGTCTATGACGTATATTCAATCAGACTTTAAATGCAAAGCTGATACACTTGCCCCGAAATAGTAGTTTTAAATAAGAATATTGGTTTAACGTTCTCCGAATGATACCGCCATCTCAAATTTACCATTTTATTAAATTGAATAAATAATAAAAATATATTTATATTGGTCTTACAGTCAAATTATTGTTATTTTAAATTGAATAAATGTTAAAATACATACAAAATTAATGGTAATCAAAAATTGAAATTTTAGTACTCGTTAAATATAAGATTCGATATTTTAATGAATTTTACTACCGCTAGCTGGCATATATAAAAAAACTACAACACGTATTAAAAATATGGTAGGGCAAATTACATATTTAATTATTAAAATACATTTTTAAATAAAATACCCCTAAAATATTTTATTTGAAAATGCAGTATTTGGAATAAAGTATTTTGGAATGTAGTATATGAAATACTGTATTATTTTTAATTATTGTAGTTTAAAATACCGTTATGTTGAATAAAGTATTTAAATACTATTATTTCATAAAAATGTGAAAAAAACAAGCATGTTCTTAGGATGAAAAAAGACATTTAACTAAATTTAAACTTAGTTATTCAGCTTAATTTAACTTTCTCTTTTCTTGACGAAGAGTTAGATTATTTTGATGATTTGTTTACACTTCTGCAGCCTTTTGCGGTTGGATTAGATATTTTACAAAAAGAGAATGGTTTTATGGAGAACTATTGCCTGTACTACACTTAATTAATCTTCACTTAAATGAATCATCAAATAATACTAACTTTCCAATGAAAAAATAGCTAAAAAAACTAGATTGTCCAAAAAGAAGATTTAAATAAGTTGTTAATTATGATGAATCTAATAAGCGATTGTAGCAGTAATTGTCCATCCATGCTGTAAGTTAACGTGGATTTCGTATGTTACTACAATAAATTATTGTTAAAAAGTTGATAAGCATGGTAACACGGAGCTTCAAGAATTGTGACATTGAAAGAAAACAAGCTAAAGAAGTGAATTTCATAAGATTTACTTCTGACTATGCTAGAAGTTTAAAAGAAGAAATACATGCGTATCTTGAAGATGATCGAAAAGTGTATGATCTTTGCACGATTATCCCCGCGTAAAGATTAAATTTCTGAAATACAATGTTCATCAGATCTGTGCTCTTCAGCACCTGTTAAGGAGGTTTGGGAAAAAAGTAGAAAATTTTGCCAGGGAAAATTTCTAGAAAACAATTGTTGAAAATTGTCATTTTAACGCAGTCTCTTATGAGAGAACGAGATTAAGTTGCTTGTTTACTCGAATTAAGGTAAAATGGAAATATATAAGAACAAAAAAAAAATTCCTACAGATACCTTGGGATACTAGCAAGATGTTGAACAAAAAAAAACAAGCTTTGCCAGGGATTTTTTTGAAATATGAACGATTACAGTTACAGTTACTGCAGTTTGTTGGCTGCAAGAGGGGCTGCGCGGTAAAGGGGGCCTATAGCTGCGCGGGCCGGGGGGACTCCCCGTTCCTCGCCCCTCTGAGCAAAACTCCCAAACCTCCTTAAGCGCTTATTTTCTTTTGCTACTTTCTTATTATACATGTGTAGAAGTCATATGAGTGACAATTCTTTTAAGATTGCTGAAGTTTTAAGAAAAAATTTTTAATTATTCCAATAAAATATTTTTTACAGTAAAAATTTTGAAAGTTCTATTTTTTACCTAGTTTTTTTAATTCAAAGCATGATTGAAACTTTTTTTGATTCTTTTGTGTGTTAGAAATCATTAAGTTCTTGAGTGTATACGCTTGCCCTATATGTCTGCTCTTTTTTATGGACTAATGCAAGGGAGCATTTTAATTAAAATAATCAAAATACTGTATTAAAAATAGTGTGATTTAATGATGTATTCTAAAATAATGTATTTTAAGATGCTGTATTTTAGATAAAATTTTTTTAAATACTGAACTTTAAAATTCTATATTTTAAATATTCTAAGAAAATATAATTGCAATTAAAATGAGTTAGTATTTGAGTAATTTAATTTTAACTACTGCCCAACCCTGAATAAAAATAGGAGACGGTAAGATATACATAGGTGCAAAGAATAAGCACAATACAACTTTGAAACTAAAAAATCCAGAATCGAGCGAAGGATTATTTTTATTTATAAGTCTTTGTAATTTTATGATCATTACTGTTATAATGACTCTGTATTTAATATGAGTCACGGGCTCACGGTGGTACTTAAATGTTCTCATGATGAGAATAGAAAGAAGATATGCGCTCCGTATGGTAGAAAAATTATCTTTAATGCAGTTAAGCCAAAAAAGTTTCTGATGAATGATAAAATGACAAATCTCATAAAAAAGCATAAGTTGAATGATTTTTATTAAAAAACGAAAATATCCTTCGAGTATTTGTAGGTTGTGCTATCTAACATTTCTTGATTTTGAAAAGAGATTTACAACAGACAAATACAAATTATGCCTGATTATAACAGCATTATATTATCAAAAGAGACGCGATCGACAAAAGACACATGCAACTGTTTAATATGTTCTACTGTTACTTTATTTGGCACGTAAATGTAAAAAGAGGTAAAGTAAATTTCAGAGAATTGCGAACTAACATAGATGTTTCAGGTCAATGTAAAAAGTCTGTGGAAAAAAAAAAGTTTTAATTCTATTAGGAACTAATAAAAGATATCCAGATGTTATCAAGTTTTGTACACTGACAGCAAAAAATTATCAAAATTACTGTGGTAGAATGGTAATCTGGTTCCATCTTATCGGCAAGGTATTTTTTATTGTTTACACATTGATTTTTACTGGTCAAAACAGTAATTTTTCTCTGTAATGACTTTTACTGTACAGTACGGTACAAATTAGGTTGCCAAAAGTAAAACGTCCCTAGACGACAAGATTGCAACTAGATTACCGTTCTAGCCCACTAATTTTTATAATTTTTTTCTCAGTGTAGTGAATGTTTTAACAAATAGGGAAAGGTATACGTCATGGCTGTAAGAGCCCTAAAGAAATATTTACCTGAACTAGTTCAACAGCTTCCTGATAAAAATAAAAAAACAAGTCGTCAGTTCCATTATAAAATTAAAAGTAGATGTGATTCCGCTATTAAAATGAATAAAAAGAGTCAAAGTTAAGCTTTAGCGACGGGTAGTCGCAAAATGAAATGAATTTTTCATGATTGTATTAAAAAATTATGATCCTTCAGTGAAGTAAATTTGGGCAATTTCCGAGTTTAAAAAATAGGAGCATCACATAATCAGATGAGAAAAATGACAAATTTTTTAACGTGTAATGTAGGTAGAAAAGCAATCCCTAAAAATTACAATCAGCAAATTTCGCAAAAATCGAAAGCATTGAAAGGTATTTATAAAGTAGGTTTGAATGAGTTTGACTGCGAAAACATATAAAAAATCACCATCGGCCTCTCTTCTATGTTGATACTGAAGAATTACGCGATTCAGTTATAGAGAAAAGAAACATAGAAGGGAATTGTACTGTCAAGGTTATGGCTGACGGAGATCAAGGTTTTTTAAAGATGAGCTTAACAATTCATCCTGAAAATTACTCTCGAAAGTCAAATCTCAAAGATACTGGAAATATTGAGCTCAACTCAAATGATTTAAATGAATGTTAAAATATATATCATTATACTCTAAAAGTGGAAGTATTGGTAAAAGAGGTAAGCTTAATAGTGTAGATGAATTAAAATTATTATGTATCGTTCTACGAATAAAAAAATCTTATGACAATTTCTCACTCTTAGTGGACGTAACAAGACTAAATAATATTTCGTTTAAATTTGTGGCAGATACAATTTTAACTCTAAACACAAGCTCCCAATGACAGAAATAAGTTGTGGCTTATTTTTTATCAAGTTTCCTGACACTCTGCATAGTTATTGTAGAAAAATGCATTGCTGTCTCTGCATTTTGTGAGATAGTACATTATGCACCTAGGGCAAAAAGTAAAGAATGTCTCAGATTGCGTGCGTATTGCCACTCGAGGCGAGGCCGAAGGTGTCAAACATCCAATTTAAGCATTCTTTACTTTTTCCCGTAGTGCATACGGAATTTTTTAGCCTACCTTTGCTTGAAATAGCAATGTTACTTTTGTGCAGAAGGATTAAAGTGCTACTTTAAGTCGTGGCAGGCTAAAAATCATTGAACATTCTTGAGGGGCAAATCCATTTCTGAAAATTGTATTGATTCTATTGCACCGACGAGTTTAATGGATACTCCAACAATGTACATTTGAAAGCGATTAAAAACTTGTAGAGATTTGTGAGATAATTTTCAAAAATATTGTCTTACAGGTAAAGATGAAAAGTATAGCAGATAATGTAATAGCACAATTAATCTTCCAATTTGTCTGGAGAGGATGATGTTTATGTTTTGCAAAAATGTGTTATACCTGAGTTTCACGTTTGAACAGCTATTTGTGAACCATTTGTTCTGGTGAGGAATAGTTGCTTTTGTAGGTAGCAAAAAGGCTTTATTCGATGCCGAAAACGCTAAATTTCATTTTAAAAAACAGTTACGAGGACGCATTTGACGGGTATGCATGTAGAACGCTATTAGTAGAAGCTGACAAACTCGAAGATCCAGAAATATATGAAAAGTTAAGTACTTTAAAAATAATACCCTTTGTCAATGCTGATAAAGCCATAAATGAATTAGTTGATTGTTGTTTTACCTCTCGAAAAGTTTGACTCACACCTGATGCTTATATCAATAAATTAGATAAGGCGTTTACAAGTCACCTATATACTTAAAAGAATAAAAAGACACGTTGATTATACGGTGAAAAGAAAGAAACGTCGATTTTACGGTGAAAAAAAGACACATCGATTTTGCGTTACAAAACAAAACACATCTGATTGTGGTTGAATAAAAGAACACCTCGTATTAAAGATGTAAAACTCGACAGATCGGAAAAATATTTTTCTTTCTACATTTTATACTAGTTTTACCAAACAATTTCATTAATATATAAGGTTAAATTTTTGAGTAACCAATAAAAACATGTGAAAGAGTACTTTACTTGCCTAATAATTAAAAATATATTCAACAAAAATCAGACTCACCAAAACAATATTAGATAAAAAAAATTATTCTACGACGTGTCTTTTTTTTTAAATCGCAAACTGATATATCCTGTTTTGTTACTTGAAATTAAGGTCTTTTTTTCAACCGCAAATCGACTTGTCTTCTTCTATAACGCTAAATCAAGGTGTCCTTTTTTTCAAGCAAAAATCGATGTGTCTTTTTTTCCCCGTCAACTCCACGTCTCTTTTTATTCTTTTAAGTAGGCGAAGCATTGCTGATCTTTCTGAAACACTGAATATCCACATAAATCTTGATCTCATGAAAGCAAGTTTTAATTACCTAGAAAACAAAAATAGATTTTGGTATTGGTCAGAGCAAAGCTGAGAATCCATACATCGTGTTTTTTTGAAATCCTGTAGAATGCCCATGGGCACGTTACAAGGTATATTAAGTATACATCACGAATCATATTCATCACAAATGTTAAAAGCAGTGATAGAATTTTCTTCACTACACTTACAATTCTACATAATCTTTTCTTAACAGCTAGTCTATGTTCCTCAATACGATTAAAAATCACTCATTGTTATTTTAAATCGTTAAAAAAAAAAAAAAAAAAAAAAAAAAAAAAAAAAAAAAAAAAAAAAAAAAAAAAAAAAAAAAAAAAAAAAAAAAAAAAAAAAAAAAAAAAAACGAAAATGGGACCATTCGGCCACTACGTTCTCGTCGTTGGTCCTAGACTTTGCTAGAAGTGGTCACTAAGACTATCCAATGCAAAACTGAACAACACATTTATTTCTGATGTATATTGGAAAAGCGGTAAACTTTAAAAATCGGCTTACATAAGAAACGCGTCAACACAAGCTGCGTAGCACACAGTTAATTTGTAAGAATCTAAGAATGCGCATAATTCGCGAAAGGGATAATCTCGGATTTTGAATTCAGTTAATTTTTGATGCCCAAACAACATAAAAACTTTCTGCTTTCGCAGATTTTGGATTTCTCTAAGTCAAACGTTTGCAGTCTTCAATCACAGCCTGCTCGGTCCACAGATTTTCTACCTTAAAGGAGTTGGTGACCTTATACGTATGTATACCTGATTAAGAGGGCTTCTGCGAGGCACCGTACCTACTACACGAATCTTTGGGCGCTTATCATTCGAAGTTACGATCACTCGCCAGGACTCAAAGAATACTCAACGAATCAAGCCCAAAAAAATCACAGACCTTCCTCAGACTGTCTTGTTTCTCAAAGTTTTTCTCAAAACTTTATAAGTAACATGGTATTCCGGGAAAAAATTGTAACCCAAAAATTAAAACTTTAATCGTTTAAACTGTGTTACGAATTTAAAAAAAAAAACAAAAATTTGTAACACTTCATTGTGTATTAGCCTTTAAAGTAGTTGTGCGCGAAATTCAAGATCAAAATATAACAAAGAAAAATTTTTAGAAGCAAATTAGGGAAAATTTTTTGTTCCCTGCAGCTGTTTTCAGCTCTTTTTGTCCACATTATCGTTTATAATTCAAAAAAATCCACGGCTACCTTAGGGCCTTGAAGTGCTTATCTGTTCAGAACTGCACGAGCTTTAATACTGTCTTACTTATTACATAACTCCTCGTTAACCTGTTTATTTTTTACAATAATTATGAGGAAATAATATTTCCCATGTTGTTATGCTAACTTCGAGATGGAATATCTCAAAATTTTGCACGACTACGGGGTAAACAAGGATACTGTGGGATTTAGCAAATCTTAAACAATCAAAAAAGTCACAATGGATCATTTAAATTTCTCCACTAGAGCTCCCTTAATTTAACATTTACTGAATAATTTGTCACATTGATTACTGTTGATTCACATACATATGCACCAAAACAACCTAAAAAACTTTTAAATTGCAGAAAGCACAAAAAGGATTTTAAAATTCTGATAAAATTTAAAAAGTTGAAGAAAATTTGATCACTTAAAATACATATACTGTAAGCATTGTGAATCACATAAAAATTGAAATATTTGAACATTGGCATGGGCAATCCGTCTATAATTTTGATGTATCCTTACTAAGGGTATCTGCAAAAACAGATTAGTTTTCTACGTATTTCTGACACATACTTTTTTTATGTCTCAAGGAGTCTCATATTTTAGAAAAAGCCTCAATTTGTAAAAATTCTAGTTGCCTGATGAGATTTTACAGTAAACAGATCACATAATACGAAATAAGGGTACTTATTGTGTGGGAATAAAATTATTTTATCAAAATTGCAATATTGCGTAAGTGTTGAAGTGAGTGAAATGATTCTTTTTCGTTACATCAACTAACCTTGTTTCGTATTGTGTAATCTGTTTCTTGTCAAATCTTATCAGGCAACTAGATTAATTACCATAAATTAAGGCTTTTTCTAACTTATGAGACTCCTTAAAAAATATACCGCAAATAGATAAAAATTTGAACACAATACTCATGGTAACTACATTGTTTCACCCCAAATAACAAATCGATTTCATCACTGATTACATTGATATCTTCACATCTCTTAATTTACAAATTTTAATGTTTATGTCACCTACTTAGAAGAATGAAAAGACACGTCAAGTTGACGGTGGAAAAAAAGACACATCGTAGAATAATTTTTTTATCAGATTTTGTTTTGGTAAACCTGATTTTTGTTTCATATATTTTTAATTATCAGGCAAGTAAGGTACTTTTGTACTTGTTTTTATTGGTTTCTGATAAATTTAAGTTTACATATTAAAGAAAATTTTTAGTAAAAGTAGTTTTAAATGTAGAAAAAAAATATTTTTCGACGGTCTGGGTTTTACATCTTTAAGACGAGGTGTCCTTTATTTAACCACAAACCGATGTGTCTTTTTTTTCATCGTAAAAGCGATGTATCTTTCTTTCCACCGTAAAATCGAGGTGTCTTTTTATTCTTCTAAGTAGGCGATGTATAAAAATGTTTTGCATTCTAAATTAATTTTAAGAAAACAAATATAATCTTTAAAAAGTTTGCTCTCAAATGTTTCGTATTTTCTAGTACATAAGGTGTATCCCAGAATTTAATTTTTGTCTTTACCATACTGCACCGAAAGAAGGAACGCTCCTCCCGCTTTGCGGGAAGAAAATTCCTCCTCCCGGCGTAGAATTGGTGAAAAATCGTTTAAGCACCATGGGAGGAAGTAAAGAATTTAGTTTTCTTCCCTAGGTGCGTAATGTATAAATAGTGAACCCTATTTTATTTGACTATAATTTACGGTGATTTAGACAACGAGAATTCTTTAACCTGTTATTTTTATATATTATTAATTTAATTGAGTTAAAAAATTTAGTTTTTTTTTTTTTTTGATTGGTTTTTTTTTTTTTTTTTTTTTTTTTTTTTTTTTTTTATTTTTTTTTTTTTTTTTTTTTTTTTTTTTTTTTTTTTTTTTTTTTTAATTTTGATGTCAGTACTTAACTACATTCTTATCTGGCTTTTACAAAATGTGCTCTCGCATGTTTCTTCCAAACTGTCAAAAAAACATTTCAAATATAAGATGGACTATCGGCGTTATATCTTAAAATGTGGAGTAAAAAGTCGTTTGACAGTCATTATCACCTCATAATTTCGTAATGAAGCCCAGTCCAATTATTACAAATTTTCTAAACTGTGATTTCTCCGAGAAGTCTGTTATTAAAATCAAAACTTTCCATAGTGTACAGTACGATTTTAATATTTTAAATACAACAAATGAAGTCACTTGTAACGAATTTGTATTGATTACAATCGAAAAATATTTGAAATAATCATATTTTTTTAAATCCCTACGAAGCTTGTTTGTCAATAACGTGTCGCTATAATTTAAGGATTTCTCAGAAACGTTGGGACGGTTTTAGGTGTAAGAAAGTGCAGGGATCACTATCAAAACCAGCTGCTCTATAATAGATAGCGTAAATATACTTGATCCAGAGAAAGCTTGGAAATTAATTACAGTTTCATAATCATGATTTACTTTGCGTTGCGAAACTATTACTCACATTGCAAAGGAAATAGATAATATTGTCCGAAGCCCGATAGCAGAGCTCCAATACCTCCGATGTTACAATTGCCCTGGGTGTGTTTGGGTGCATGTGTATGTACTATAGTAAAATGTAAATGGACTTGGGCACCGCTGAAAGAAGGCTCTGTTCGCTGTTAACATCGACGTGCTAACTATCATAATACCACGCGAACACTCCGCTCCAGACCCCGCGAGAACTTCTCACAAATGTATCGATAGTTAACGCGCAATGCTGACAGTAAACAAATCCTTTTCCTCGAGCGTAGTGATGTGGGCGTGCGCGTCCAGCCCCTCGAGCTGTCAATGGAGCCCAAGCAAGCTGCTTCGCGCGTACTCACACTTGGGGCGAGGTTTAGGTATGAGGCGAGGTGCCAACTAGAGCGGGCGGATTAACGTCGAGGTCTACCTTGAAGCCTGGGCGTCCCCTCGATGCCGGACTCCGAGCCCTCGTCGAGCGCGCTCGAGCTGCAAATTTGGGGGCACTAGAAGAAGCGGGGTCTCACGGCGGCGGCCGGGCCACCTTCGGTATTACACTTGCTTGAGAAAACGGCTTCCGCAGCCATTTCTCGCACCCGCGGTTCGGCAAGCGTGTGCTTATGGTCACGGGCTCGAGCGCGGTACTCGGGTCTGGAGGTACGTTTCCTGCCGAGGAGGAAGCACACTGTACACACAACTGCGGAGCGTAATTCGGAGTCGCGGGTGCAGGAACAACTTGTTCGTCGATGACGTTTGACGTTCTCCTGCTAGGTGCTGATCGCTGCTCGTCGGAGTTGGCGCAGGCGTCGGCAGGAGGCGCTTCGCGCGGCGCCAACTTTGGTGCTTTCGGAGTTCGGGGGAAACGGAGGGCTGGTGTGGCAAATGACCGCCATTTATAGGCCTCGTCGATTCGGGCTGTGCGCGTACCGGCGTGTTCTGAAAATGCTTGAGAGAAACTGCACCGAGAGATCGAACTTGTCGACACCGGTGAAAAGGCTCTTCGCGGAAATTTTGATCCAACGCGTGGTTTTAAAGATACGGTCGATTGATAATCAATGAATTCGTACGGTAAAGTAAGTGTTGGGAGATTTTTTTAAATGTTTGTCGAAAGGTTTTGACGATTCTTCAACTATTTTCCATCAACCCTATCTGAGACAGTGAGTGTTGAATCGGAATTCCGTATGGAGAACTTTTTTGGCCATCTTTGTGAGCTTTAAGGAGCACCCAGTGCATTAACATGTTCATTTCCTACGGAGTATCTATAAATGGCGTAGACAATCGGCATTGCTCTACACTGGCTCCCACAGTAATATCGGCAACTCAAAGATACCGCAGCACCTTCGCTTAATGAAACTGTCACAAGCGTTACCTAATTATATTAACCAAAAAAATCAATCCCGGATTCAGGAATACATAAACAATACATTGAAAAATAATTTGGCTATAATCTTATATTAAGCGCGTATACCTCAGGGCTTGCTGAGCTTTGTATTTCTCTCACTAGAGTCAAATTAACATGTCCATTTGGCTCTAGTGGTAATCGTTCAGCGCTGCGGGCTGTATACTTTATAAGCTATCGATGGTACAGTCTTTGCGACTTTTCGAGATACTTGACGAGTAAATGTCGGTATGAAAGAGTTAGAACTGGCGCATGGAATTTACATGCAATTATTCTGAATTCACTTACGTAAAATTTGATCAAAAGTCATTCTGCAGAAGTTTTACATGTTCACACTAAAATACTAAATCTTGATAATTGACGCAAACATTGTTTATTACCGCCCGTAAATCATATTTTCATTTGTCTAAATAAAAAAAAGCTTTTTATAGGCCAATAATAAAGTTTAATTAAAACAATTTAAAAAGATTTTTTTATGTTTTGGCAATCAAAGTAGGCATTGGAGAAAAATGACTGTGTGTGTGTGTATATGTGTGTGTGAGGGTGTGTGTGTGTGTGTGTACCTGTGCTCTCGACTGCAGCAGAATTCCCGTCAGGTCACCATGTTAAAAATTATGTAATAACATTACGTCGAAATCCGGAAAAAATATGCACTTTTCGTGTTCAAAATTTAGGGTAAATGTTTTCGCGTTGCACACCTCCAAAACGCCAAAATCCATGCACCGCTGGTGCTCATTCTCTTCGTCTTAAGCCAGGGAACACGTTTTGCCTCGCAGGACACCCATTTTTTTCACCCTGGAAAAAGATACAGCTAGAAAACTGAACGCTTCCAAAATGAAAAGTTCACGTTTTTCAGTCCCCACTTACTCAATAATATTTTAAAAAAAGTTTCTCGAGAAGCAATCGACAGCCCTTAAAATAAGCTTTAATTTGAGCTCAGATAAAGCTGAAAATACTGATGTGATCAAAAGTTACGAGCAATTTAAGTTTGCGCTCGAAAGTCGTTAATTATTTTTGTCAATCAGGTGTTTTGACTCATTTTGAAGCACTAACTTAAATCGCTCGTAACATTTGACTGGATCAATCGTTTGAGTCTTACCAGGGCTCAAACAAAAGCTGGTTTTAAGAGCTTTCAAGTACTTTTTTAAAAAAAAATTAAAAAAAATTCTGAGCTGAATTATGGTCAAAATAGTAACTTCAAAATTTTATTGAAAAAACGTAAATTTTTTCAATTTAGTAGCGTTTAGTTTTTTGCTTGAAAAAAAACCGGTGTCCCGCGGGAAAAAACGTGTTCCTTGGTTCAAGACGAAGAGAACAAGCACCCCCTAGTACATGCATTTTCGAGTTTTGGAGGTGTACCACGCGAAAACATTTACCCTAAGTTTTAAACACGAAAAGTGCATATTTTTTCCGGATAGTAAAAATAGCACTCGCTACTGATAAAACTATCCTTATGCCTTATTGATCAGAATTTTTGTCAATAAAAAAAAAAATTTCATTGAAAAAATTCGAAAATACCATCTTTTTTAAATAAAAAAGTCGTAATAACGAAAGTATAAAACTCAAAATTGTTTTCTGGACAGCTAAAAGGATAAAAAAAATATGTATGAATGTTTTTATCAACCAGTTCTTCAAGTTTTTAACAGAGATGAGACTGATTTTCCACAAAAATCTTAGTATTTCTGTTATAAAAACTAAAAAAAAATTGAGCACGTCGGACGCGTGACAGAAGCGAATCTTCTACGCATTATATTGTAATAAAAAATAGGCCAATGCATTTTTAAAAAAACCTTTTACAAGTGTTATTTCTAAATTCAGAGTACTGTTCACGATATTCACTCATTATAGATATTTCTGAAACTTTGTGTATTAATTTCTTACATTGCTATAAATAAGCTGTTTAAATTTTATAATGACTGCACCTACCGTTTTACAGATATAAAGTTTGAAAGTTAGACTCTTTAATATTGGAAGTATAGGGGCACCCCTCGAAAAAAAAACTTTGTTATCGATGTAAAAAAATCGCTATATGGATTATTTGAAAAAACTCTAATGTTATTTTTGATGCCTTTAGGATTTGAATACCAAAATTTTAGATCATTAAGATGTGCCGTTTTTTAAATATCCTAATATTTATATGATTTGCT
>JAPYYV010036023.1:0-19215 GCA_030522625.1 Copidosoma aretas | reverse complement strand
GGAGTAGTGGAGCGTGGCACTTGCTCGTCCGCCGCTACTCGGCAGTATACTTACGTACGGTGCGTGTGCTTCTGTACCTGGTGCCCGTGAGTTCTGCAGGGGAGGGGGGGGGGGGGTGCCGCGGGCGATCGGAATAGGGAAGCGCGATGATGTTTCCCCGTTTTTTCGCGAAACTCGCGTCGTTGGCATTTTTCGAACGTCCTGGCTTCTTATGCGAATTGTTTTGTCTGCTCGTGTATGATCGTGAAGTTACAAGTTGCAACGCCGTGTCGCGCGCGCCGAGCTTTGTCCCCCCTTGTTGCGACACTGCATGGGCAAAAATGTTGGATCCGAAAATTGATGTTCCGAATCGTATTATTTTTCGCAAGTTTTTTTGATTATTCGCCAGAGGCAACGGTGTATCAGTGAGAAAAATCCTCACGCGCGATGGTTAATCTTTACGACGCGCTTTTTACGATGATTACAGATCTGTCCGACGCAAAGTACGACTTTGGATTTATTGACCCGGAAGACATTGGGACTCGTCAAAGATTCAGCTGAAAGTGTTGGCTCGGTAAAAAAATGTAATTCCCAACGTTGCCTCGATAAGGGAAGACCAATCAACCCTTTTGTATTTTCGTCTTCTTTTTATTTTGTCCCCCGATGGTTCGGAAAACGTCTTTGTCGCCCGATGTTTCGCGCTCGTGTCCATGATAAAAAATGAACGCGCGCAGGCATCCAAAGTTGAACTTTTGTACGTTCGAGCGCTGAAACGAAATTGCCCGTTCGTTTAAAATTAATCGTTGGGCGCGAAACAGAACAGGAGGATCGCCGGACGATCGTTCCTCGCTCGAAGCTCGACACGATTCCACCCCGGCTGTATCTATTCACAGGCAAGGCTCTTCAATCCCCAGCGCTTCACGCTCGGCTCATCAGTCGGTACGTGTCTGTATAAACTATACAGAACCTCGTCGGTCGCGCAGCAGCTATATTTTCGGATTCCCGTATTGTCTCGAACCGCACTGTTACAATGTATGTAAGTACATATACATCCACCGTTACACAAAAGAAAAGCCCGTCAATCATACACAGTCCGGAAAAATAACCCTCGTTGTTGCGAGAGTGTAATACAACGATCCTGTGTTTTCCCGGCCATGGAAGCCCCTTGCAGTCGAAAGATCTTCCCAGCTCATCTACCCGTGAGCAAACGAATCAATCACCTCTCGATTGTTCTTGAAACTCTCCCCCTCCCCCGATCTTCCCTCTCTCTCGAGTCACCCCCTTTTGCACAACATCACCACAAAAACTGCTGCAATACAGATGTGTCTGTGTATGACGTGTAGAGTCCCTTTGTTACTGTAATGCATGAATTTATCCATCAGGGTCGGACGCGAGGGCTGCACCTCGTGTATCACACGCGCAGCGGAGCGTGGAAAAAGCGTCTTGCACGGAGCACGGGTGCATTATAGGGTACATGTATATGTACGAGGATACGCGCAGAGCAGTAGGATGTGCATGCACGTTCGATTGGAGATGTATCTTCTCGTTAGCCGGCCGTTTACCTAAATCCGCGCGGGCCAACGCGACCTCGTATACGCGATGGTGCGCCAGCGGTGCACTATGTACGGATGCGAATGAACGTTGATTGAAACCTGTGGACATTAATTTTTTCCCCGTCTCCCGGCCCGCGCGTTTTGGGATCTTGTTTTCAACACGATTTCTTTCTTCTCACGCCTATGCGCAAGTTTGTGCATCACGCCGAACGGAAAAGCGGCGCAACGATGATCGTACGCTCGCAGAGTCCAAAAAGCTGGAAAATTCCGGGCGCAGCTGGCTAAATTTTTCACGCCCCAAAATCCGCGCGGTCGAAGGGTGAAATTACAAATTGCCACGTCAGGCGTCAAACGTTCGGTTATGATGAAAAGGGTACAAATATACGGTTGGAAGCACGTATAGCGAGCGAATTCTGTACAACGGGGCTGCTTATCGTTTCGCGAGAGGCGCAACCAGTTCCGTCGAAAAATAGCGGGGGAGGGGGGGGGGGGCGATCCGTATCCTGGCGTTCGCGGCCGAGAATCAAGCGTCCCCCTGTACTCGCTCGTTTGTCGTTCCATGCTTCCCAAACGCCACGATCCCAACCGAACGGTCGTGCAACGACGGCTTCCCTCCTCTCCCCAGCAGCGTACATATACAGGCGAATCTTTCAGAGTCGAGCCTCATCAGCGTTTACGTTGTCGGACCGTGCAATTTCGCGGGACCATAATCGCGCAATACCCCCTCCAGCGTTCGACGATTGTTTTAGGAGCAAGTGACGGACGGAGCATCGTAGTCCCGGATGGAGGAGAAGTACACAACGCGCGAACGAAACAACAATGACGGCAAAAAGTAGAAGAAGCCGAGCGGGGGGGGGGCGGGGGGGGGGGGGGGGGATCAGGGTCGTTGGGCAGAGCGAAGGGCGATCGGGTCTGCCGGTTCCGGGTGCATCAATTAGCGCGACGACGACTCGACTGGCCCCGTCCGAGGGTCGGGGGGAGGGCGAAGACAATGCGACATGATTCGGCCCGATTTTTCCGGCCTCCATCGCCCACGCCGCGTCGAGCGATGCTGACGCGTGCATGGGTAATGACGGGCGAATCGTCGCGTCACGCTGGAGTCCAACGATCGTCGCGGTTAACGTGTATCATCACACATACGTGTAGGACATGATTCGGTCCCGACGACCCGCGTAGTCACATTTTCGTGTAGCACGGGTATATGCATAACGTGCGTTGTAACGACGATGATGGGTACTTATGACGATGGTGATTATGCGCGCGGCGAGTCGTCGGCGGGAGCAAATCCCTTTTGCCAAGATTTTTTGCAATTTTGAATCGATCGGCTCGTGACAGCGTCGTATCGTCCCAGCAGCAGCAGTGCAAAGTGTCCAGTATGTGTGACATGTTCCAACTGGAAGAACTAGTTAAAAGGAATGACGTATTAACGTGAAAAATGTATAATAGTAATTGTGGGACCAAAAATGAAAAAAATTTTTTAAAAATGGAGAAACGGAGGAGAAATGGAGCAGTATACTTAATACGAGGACAAAACTCGCGATCAAAAGATCCATGTGCAATGGAGTACTTTGCTACGGCTCGAGAGTTGGTCCAGAGGGGAATGCGTTGTGTACCTGCGCGCGCGCGCGGTCGAGCGGACGGGATAAACGCCGCGCGCGCTCCAATGGGAACGAACCCGGCGGTGAAAGTCTCCTGGCGGCCGACGATCGGTAAGTCGGATTCTGGGGACGCGCGGGGATCCCAGCTGAAGCGATCACGATCGTCCCGAGGCGAAAAACACGGCGGCGGGCACCTCGGTTTTATCGACCGCGGAAAGCGGATTCGGAGTCGCGTTGCGCGTTTTACGAGGGCGAGCCGAACTCGCGGCTGTACGGTTTGAGGAAAAGTTATTCCCTGTTTCCCTTGATTCGAATGGTAGCGCGAAACACGAAACTGTGATTATCTTGGAAGCGCTTTGCCATGCGTATCAATCGTCAATCGGCAGTACTTGTGTATCCTTGAAAATTTGTAAAAAAATGTATTTCAATGATTATCCGCGTCACTTACGATCATGAGAAGACTCACAAAATAGCCGAGCGAGGAGCGAGTACAATGTCTCTTTTCGCGAGGTTTTAAAACAGCTCTTTGCGGCCCGCCAAAACAAACAGATCAATTGTACGCCTGCGGAGAAAAAAAAATTCGATTCGGCACTCCAAACGATTTGATTAGATGCACAGTACTCGATGTGTTGGTTGGACGGCACATTATAATATGCTCATTCAAAATTAGCTTTCAGAGTTGCACAACGTGTCCTCCTATATTCGCTCTCCATATCGATCTCTCGATCGTCGGCGTCGCCCCATCCTTGCGAATCCACCGAAAGAAGGTCGTCCAATAGGCAAAAGCCAACCATCGACCGAGTGTGGCAATCCCGTATACCCATACGTAATACTCACATAATACATACTCGCAGGCTTCCCTTTGCACGGCGTATTTCAAAATTTTCGCTGAACATCAAGGAAAAAAAAGAAAGACACGAAACGACGCGAAGCCTACGTCCGGCATGCCACAGCCGTGAATCTCCCGCGAGGAATAGCGTACACACGTTGTCATCATTGTGCGCGACAGCATCCTCTGGCAAATAAGGCGCGACGCCGCGTCCAATGGGCGTGTGCATGACAATTATGATGGGGATCCGTCATTTTTCCAGGACACGCAGCCGAAGGGGAAAAGCACTTTTGTCGAAAATTTTTGCCGTTTCGAACGAGCGAGTACCCTATACGGATGGGCGTTATATATATGCGTATAACTTACACATTGCAACATCGGAGCGTGAGTTTATGAAACGCGTCCCACGTAATATCGATGTATACAGCTGTGTATCGGTTAGAAAGAAGAAGGGAAAGGGAAATAGAGGTTCGACGCTCCATTAGAATTATATTTCTAAGCTCGGAAGTGCAGAAAACAACTCCGGGACGAACGATTCCATTTGCCGTGTTATTTATATAAAAGCACGTGCGTGCCTACATATTCTGTGCAGTGCGTTATACATTGTTATTATTATCATTATTATCATCACCGTGCCGGCGACGCCGTGTCGTGCGTGTCATATATGGTGAATAAATATTTGCCGGACGCCTGCGCGTGTGTGGAGGTGTATGATGGTGGTGTGTTGGGGGGGGGGGGGGTTTTTTTTTTTTTTTTTTTCTTCATACGTACACTATTTACGCGATTGCACATTGGTAAATATACGGATTGCGATTGTTTTTGGAGTTTCATAGAGAGAGAGAGAGAGGCGCGAAAGACAGATTGGTTTTTTATTCTGGGATTGTATGCAATAATGATTGTGACCATATTCAGACGATGACGATGACGCGGTGGATCATGAGAGTGTAATATTTATGAGAAAAGATGCGTGAGCGCCGAAGGATGATAATGTATATTCATGGTGTATGGAAATGAGCGAAAGGTATTCGGGATTGTGTAAGAAAAATCGTATGCGCCACCAGGTGTATAATAGGCGCGGTTCGAAAGCGATGACAGATACTTCCTGCTGTTAATATAACCGCGTGCGCAATTATTATACCTGTACAAGCATATATTACATCGACCGGGATGAATAATTTTTTTTTACTCGTCAAATTGAATGTCCCACGTATCGCTCTTTTTTTTCTTCGTAATTCATGAATAACTGCCGAGGATATAAACCAAACGGTGCGACTAATGATAAAAATAGCGCCCTATATACACGTTATTGTTTTATACATCATATTTATAGCAGCGATTTATCGTAAAAATCATCGGTATCCGCGTCATTCACAGCTGTGCCACACAACATTGCTCATCGAAATAACATACACTGTATGTACTTCCATCACACGCGTTTCTCCAATAGGTTGGTATTAGTTTAATACGCGTGCGTAGGAAGTAAAAAGTCATCATCGCACGCAGTGTATACTTAGATATAGGTCTGCGAGGAAACGAAAAATGAAAAGGACAGAGAAAAGGCGTTGGCTTGGATCTTACATACGAATGCCTCGTGTCGTACATCGCCAACAGAAGTATCCGCAGTATGTATATGTAAGTATGCGAGTGTGCACAAAAATGCAATCGACGATCGTTGAACCCTATTATTACCTGCAGCACTGCAATGACGTGTAGCAGCGGCTGAGTGCACGTGGACTCCGTAAGCGTCGTGCACGTCAAAGGATCGGCAAGTGCATGTCGTACGGACGCGACTTCCGGCTAACGGAGCGAACGAAGAGGATTCAGCCAAGTGCAGCAGCAGCAGACTGATGAATTATACTATTGCCTGATGTGCGACGGGCGTGAAGTGCGCGTAATACGATCCAACGAGACGTGGGCGAATTTCTTCTTTTTTTTTCTCTCTCTCTCTCTCTCTCTCCCCCATCGCGAGTATTTCCAACGCGTCGGGGGGATTCCTCGTCGAGGAAAAAAGTGCGTTTTCGGTCGTTAAATCCCGACCGAGTAGGAACGCTGTTGATCGACGCGTATTTTAAATTCGATTCATAAAAGCAGATACTGTACAAAAGACGGGTTTGAGAAGAAAATGTTAAATCACAAAAAACAATTATAAAATTGACGCAAAATTTTTTTTTTAATTACAAAATTACTGATGACAGTATGAAATTGTATATACGTACAGGTTATACGGCTGGCACAGCTGCTGGCAAGATAATGGTCGTCCTTGGCCAAACTGCGACACAATTATCAACGCCTGCACCTCGACGACGGAGACGTACGTATACGTACACATCGGATCATCGTTGAGAAAAATTAAACTCGACCCACGATTGGGGTTTTTTAATCCGCCGAGGGGGGAGCTGCTGGTCCCGGAGAAAATTACCTCTCGGGACTGTACGCGCCGGGCGTGCGCGTAAAAAACCCACCGTTTCGAATCACGGTGCCTTTCTCCGCGTTCGGTCGGGCGGGAGTGTTTTACTCTCGTAAGGGCCGGACGCGAGGAGCCCGGACTTGACACCGATTTTCATCGGAACGCCGAGGCCGCGGAAACTTCTTTTTTACCTCTGCGTTTCGCTCGGCTTTTTTAAAAATCGGCAATTCAATCGTTCGATGCTGGTTCGGAAACATTTTTTGCAGAACTAAGGTAAAATCATGACGTCGTACAAAGTACAATTTTCTCATGCCTGATGACGACGTGTCCCGAAACTTTTTTTTTGTTTCGCAAGTATTCCATGAAATGATCGACTTTCGATTGAAACAAGTAACAGAAAATATCCACTTCAAATTTGGCATCTCTCATAATATATTCAAGGAGTATCTGTATAGATTTCAAAGTATGTATCGACACTAAGTATCATTGAGTATTACATCCACAGCCGAAGGATACAAATTTTTCTCTCGAATGCAGTGGAAATTGAAAAAAACTTTTCCTCTCGTTTCCCTCGTCGCCTGCTTGTTATATACGCGTCAGTAGTACCATACATCTACATAATACCACTTTCGGTATTTCTCAATATTAGTTGCTGTATCACATATTTTTGTAGCTCACGATTATTTTTCGAAAACCTTCTCCCTCGTCTCTCTTCTCGTCGCCCATAAATTACCAATGCATCCGTACGCTCGATCGTTCATCGAAGATTGAGCAATGAAAAGAAAATTCCGTCCGTAGACACAATATGGCTGCGCCACGGAAGTGTCCGATTCATCTTCTTCGGAGTAAAAAGCGTGACCACTTACAACCACATCCCAAAACGAGCGTATACGCGCGTACGACGATCCCGATTTTTGATGATTTTTCTCTCATGCTTCCTTTCCCGTGGCCGCATCATATTTCATCACCCGCCGCGCATCCGACAGCGCACGCGTGCCTCTCCGTTCCATCCCGTTGGCGCGAAAAATGACAAATTTTTCCCATCCCCGAGCGGCCGCGTCGATTGTTCAAACGAGCCTCTCCGTCTCGCTCGCGCCTCGCGAAACATGCGTTAAAAACGTATATATACAGAGGGCAGGCACGAAACACTCCCACAGGCCGCGGCATCCCATCGAGTTTCACCATCATCGGCCGATTATTCCGCGCGCGCGAAAAACGAGCCACGCCGCGCGCGTTATTTATATACGTTCCACGTCGGGGCGAACGCACGATTCGACGCGCGCCTCTGGAAGCCTGCGCTGCGCAGCTCTCCTTCCTCGAGACGCGCGGGAGTGGTGTACTTATGCGCATCGTTCGAATCGTGCGCGAAACTGGCCGACGGAGAGAGGGACGCGAGAAAGTTGCGATTTTTACCTTCTCTCGGGCGTACGTGCACGTATATATTATACGTTCACGGTGCGAGCTGCGGTGGGCAGTGGCCTTGTGCAGCCTTCCCGGCTCGGCGTCTCTCCTTTGCGAACCGCGGCGGGAAGAGCCCGCGGGTACGCGGTGAATATGAAAATACAAAAAAAAAAAAAAAAAAACCGACGCGAACCGAGGAACACAACCTTGACCCTTTGAGCGGATACCTCTTTTTTTCTTCGTCTTCTTGTCTTCATTTCGTGCAGGGTATTCGAGTCGAAATGATTACTCGTAAGTATATGCGTCATGTACGAACACCATCAGAGAGGACTGAGGATTCGGAGCTCGGCACGGCTCGCCCTCAAATGTTTCGGCGATGCTCGATCGCACCATCTTTTGTCCCTTCTCCCCAAAACAACAGTTGACAACAGTACTTTCCTTGGGGGGGGGGGAGGGAAAAAAAGAAAAGTAAATTAAAAATGAACCGCACGTGGAATAGGCTCGCCGCCGCATACCCTACTGCCAGAGAGACGAGAATGGGACAACATTCGCCTGCAGCAGGGAGGCGTTATATATGTGCATTTGGAGCGTAAAAAGCCGGGTTACGTCGTCGACTTGTCTTCTTCGTCCGTCGGGTGACTATTATACATCCATAGTTATACCTCGTACTATACTTATATATATACCTACTCGTCAAACCGGTCGCTGCTCCGAGTCCAAGTATTATATACTATACTTGTATACATACACCTTTGCACCGCAGCAGCCACCAGCACCGCGCGCTGTTCTTTGATATCTGTCGCGGCGCGCACCTTGTGAAATTTTCTTTGTTCTCCAGCCCGCTGGTAATGCTGGTAGTCGCGGGTGGCGTGTATCTATACACATAGGTAAGGTATGTACAATAGGCGTAAGGGTATTAAATAACTCTGACTTGGAGCGGGAGTACAGATCGTTATCTCGCATGCGAGTGACGTATTGTATGGACGAGATCGGTAGACAGCATATACACGCATACTTACCCCTTGTGTAGGATGTATAATCTTCGTATTTCTGATGGCGCAGTGCTGGTGGAGGATCCTACGTCGATTTTACGATTCAAGGCTGTGCAGTTACTATTATTCTGATAGCCAAACACAGCAGGTGTATAAGTAGCTCTTTCGAAATTCATCTTACGCCGCCTCTCCCGTGTGATCGTGCAATAACCTCTCGGGACGAAATTTCGAGTGATACGTATGGGACGGAGAACGAGAGTCCCTTATAGTTTTGATATTGTTTCCACTTCTCTCGTATTACGTATTTTCCGTCTTGTACGCATGCGTAATAATACCATAGGCTATCGCGAGATGGGCGCGTCGAATTTCATAAAAATCAACAGACCAGAGATGGTGCAGTATTGCAATAAATTCGATCGTAAAGCGCGTCGTACGATATCCTATAAGTACCCCCAATACGCGCATCAATAAAACTCGACGTTTCACGACGAGCGGTAGCCCGATAAACGACAAAAAAAAACAAAAAAAAAAAAAAAAACAAGTTGAATATATAAAAAAAAAAAAAAAACAAAAAAGAAAAAAAAAAAAAAAAAAAAAAAAAAAAAAAAAAAAAAAAAAAAAAAAAAAAAAAAAAAAAAAAAAAAAAAAAAAGCGCGAAAAAAGTGTAAAACAACGATCAGACTCCGGAGGAAGTACCCGCGGTGAGCTACCTCTCGGAAATCCAGCGCGATCGAAAACGCCGTTACGTATACGTGCCACGGCGATGCGAGTCGATGCGCTTAGCGGGCGCGAATAAAAGAGGATTCGGGGAAGCCCCGACACACGACGCCTCCACGTCCCTCCTTGTTGTACATTATACATTATACATGGACGTTTGTGCATAGCAATGCGCGAGAGCACACCCGCCGGGGGAACCTTCATTTGCGTCGTTATGCGCGTTTTTGAGTTGCCGCGATGTTACGTGTGAGGTCTCCTGAGACGCAAAACTTTCTTGCAATATTTGCACGACGAGATTCATCAGGGATAATTGAGAGTACAGCGTTACTGTCCTTTGACCAATGGCTTCGGAAATTCGTATAATGAATATCAGGGCTCCTCCGCCTGTAAGTATAAGAAAGTGGGTGTTTTATTTGTTCCTTCATCCAAATGTGTACATATACTTCCGCATTGCACCCTTTCATATACTTCTCTTTTCTTTTTGTCGCACAACCGTAAAATTTTGCCATTACTCGTACTCGTTGGCAATAAAGAGTAGAAAATTGATTTTTACCCAATAATTTGATCACACCCCCACACCCCCCCTCTGCAGTCGTGCAGCCAATAACGTACATACTTCCAATGGAATAACACATTTTACAAGCCGTAATAAGTAAAATTTGGCGACTCGGTGCTACAGGAGTTGCACCAAGACGTTTTTATTTTCAAATCAAAGTGCAAATGTGAATTGCATTCACCGTGGACAGCGCGTTACGACTCACGCGAAAAACTCTCGTTCTTCACTGGCGTGTAGCCTGATTGACGATCGGCGTATACTTTTTTTTATTGTTGGATGGAAAAAAAAAAATCCTCTGTTTGTCCCCCCTTTAAAACTATACATATGCACGTTTATTTACGTATATAATGCCCGTTTCGCAAAAACCCCCACCTCCTTTCTGCACACCTATGTCCCTCGCAGGCACGTGAAACTATTCTCTCTCTGAAATTCGTACCCGAGCACGCGACGATCGGTCTGTGAAAAGGAAAGAATAGAAGAAAAAATAGAGTTCGAAAGACGAGCTCTGGGAACGTCACGAGGCAGCACAGCTAACACCGTTTATTCAGAGGTATATACAACACATACGTTACGTAATAAACTAAAAGTTCCCTCTTTTTTCTCCTCGCATGTTATGCTGAAAGGATTCACCGAAGGAGGGAAGATGGGCCTGATGTGATATTCATGTTCATCGATGCACACGCTCGCCACGTCGCGTTTTTTAACAAAAAAAAAAAAAGTTGATCAAATAATCCTCTGTATTGGACCTTTGCATCGTGCAGATTTGTCTATGTGCAAGGAACGCGTATTGCAGCAGTGCGCCGTAGGATTTTTACGAATAATGACCGAAAGAACTACAGCACATCACCGTTCCCCCTTACGCGCTTGCACAGTGTAAATGCTGTAAAGCTGTATCGTATATTTGTAACACACGCTTTCGTGTGAATCTTCGAAATACTCGCCACTGCGGGATTTCTTTGTTTCCATCCAGAACCGATCACAGCTGCATAACACAGAATGTGCGGCGTAGGACGATTCGGTTGAATCTCATTTAAAAATCTTCTCTTCGCGATATACTTTTTTTCATCATTTCTACTTGCAGTGCTCGTCTGTTCTTCATCGAGGGTGGGAAATACCGGGTCAACTCGTGGGGTTATTATCTACACACGAAAATCGGAGCACTCCGCGGTGTACACTAAAAATATATTTTTCCTATGGTCGGAAGTTGGAAATCACGCACGCACGCACGCACGCACGCACCCAACTTTGTGATTTTCATCGATTTTGAACTCGGGTAACCTTTTCCGGTCAACGCGCGTACGGTGTACTCACGTATTATGTGTTTATGATGTATCGCGGGGGAGTGCCTTGATTTATATTCAGGATACAGGCGCCGAGCTTCGGCAGCTTGAATTGTAACGCGATGTCGGGTCTTCTTTTTGTTCTTTTTTTTTTTTTTTTCCTCGGTGTTTGCATCATTTTGCAATTGACGGTGGTTTTTGGTCTACAAACCGTACTGGAAACTGTGGTAAAAAAAATTTCTTAAAAATCCATACTACATCGAGTTACGATTCAATCACACCGAGGCATCTCGTACACTGCCACAGGTTTCGGACACTCTTTGAAGAATCTTGTATGATGTAACAGCTGGGACATTTTTAAATGAAAAAATTACTCTTGCAGCAATTATAATGACGCAGAGAGCGGGTGTGAACAAAGTCCTGCTAGAGCGGATGTCTTCATTTCAACGACAATGTCCGCATTGTCGGAGAGCGCGCGCGTGGGTCTTCTGCCTCCTTTGTACAGGAGGAAAAGTTTCGAGAGAAAATTGAAGCTGTAAAAAAGCTCGGTGCAGCGTCCAACGAGTATGATTAAATTCGTATACCACGCGACGTCGCAGTAGGCGCATGAAAATCAATGATTAATTAAAACTTTGGCAAACGCATCAGATCGTCACAAGAAAGCCCGAGAAAGCCCCATATTCTCACCCAATGCAACGCGAATGCAGTCTTACAGCATTATCAGCGCGTAACTCGGTGTCGAGAGACAGCAGCAGCCCTACCCACGTGCATGATGCACAATATGGCAACGAATAAATGAAAACGCAATTCCTTCTTTCGCAGCGTGAACCATCGATTTCGGGAGTCACGCAAAGATATTGGCCCCCATCAGGAGCCCTAGAAACTTACGGTCGACCCCTGCGCGCACCACCCCCCTCTTCCTCCCTTTCGCCTCACCGACGCATATGTATAATATTCTGAGCATATATATTATACGCGAACACCCGCGCGCACTGCACGCCGTTGTACATCTTCTCACGTATCGCGTTGTACGCGCCAAATTGCAATACACGCAGCGGGATGACGTCTCGTCTCTCTCTCTCTCCGTGACCGAAAACTGGTTCGCTTCCCTTTTTTACCCTCACTCTTATTCTTCAATATCCCTCCCTTCTTCCTCTCCTCGACTCGCTTGCCTCCGCACGCCTGCCACGGTCCTCTCCTGCACTTTCGCCCGCGGGTGATTATTTTTCCACGTATACACCAGTGCATCGCAAGCGGTTGGGCCTCCCTTTGATGCCCAACCGCGGGGGGATGGTTCCGGGGCGGCGATCCGGCCCGTTTTTGCCTCCGCGCTCTCGCGCAGCATCACGATACGACCGAGTGCCTTCGAAGACGTAAATCGCGCCCCATCGCGACTCTCCGGCACAGCGGGGTGAGAGAGAAACGGAAAAAAAAAATACATAGAAAACCACGCACCGACCCGTTGCTTGCCTCATCGTCGTCGTCGGCCGGGGAGTACCTACAGAGCGAGAGCCGTAAATTTGCGACTGTCCCGTCCGCGAGGGGCGAAAAAAAAGGAGCGGCTCGTTTTCTCCTCTCCGCACCTGTGCAGCGCAATATTGTTGCGCGCACGGCAGCGGTCGATCTAATAACGTATTCCGAAATCGTCGCGGTCGCCGAAACTTCCTCGTTTGCGAAAACACCCGAAAATACTGCACTTGACGCGCTGTCCTTTTTTTTTGCTCCTCTTCGTCGTCGTTCCCGATGCGTGTCGACTCTTCGGCGAGGAGAAACCAAAGAGGACGAGAGAAGGACCGCTCGCGTTCGGAATCCGGGCGCGCTCAACGAGCCGGCCGCTATGTACCTACTGTGATTGCGCGCCCGAAAAGCACGCGTGCGGCACACGTGTATAGGTGCACGGAGAAACGAGTCGTCGTGAGAATCGAAGGGAACGACGAAGGTTATTGGGAATCGTGCGTAAAGAAAGGGCCTTTCGGGAGTGTACGACATACCTGTTTCAGGCGCTGTGGAACGTACGATGTATACAATGATGTACTTACTTGGCAGGGAATTTAGGTACTTGTTCGCCCGACTCTCGCTCGCTGTTTATTACCGATCGATTATACACGAGAGAGCAAACTGCCTGTATACATGTATATGCAACTTTTCTCCAAAGTGTCTCTCCCGTGACTCTTTCGCAAGAGCGAGATAATAATAATAATCATCATCTCCAGAGTTGGATCATCTGCCGCCGATTTCATCAATTTTCGGCCGATTTATTAATAGCCGATCGTAAAACTCCCGTGAACGAGCGTGCTTCTATTTCGCAATCGAAAGTAACCGCGCTGTTGTTGACGCGGCGAGCGAGACTTTCGCTCCGCGAAAACGTTACGTATATGTATAAGATGTATCTGGTACCTTGCACCTAATATATATTATATACACGCCGAGAATAAAGATTCGGGGATGCGAAAACTACTCGAGCGTCACGGTCGTGGGTTTTTGTTGTGCATGGGGTGCGGGGCCCTCCCCGCCCCCCCCCCCCCCCCCCCCCCTCGATGATGCAGGGGAGTCTCTGCGCGCGCGCTCGTCCATGTATAATTGCATTTCAGGGGTCTCCCGCCGCGGCTGTGTTAAAAAACAACTGTCGCGAGTTTCAGCAGCGGCTCGCGGATCGTCGCGGGAGAAAAGGGGGGAGGTGCATCCAGGCGCCGCGATCGATCAATGACATAATAACCGTCGATCGGCCGA
The DNA here is from genome assembly GCA_030522625.1 of Copidosoma aretas. Lineage (NCBI taxonomy): Eukaryota > Metazoa > Arthropoda > Insecta > Hymenoptera > Encyrtidae > Copidosoma > Copidosoma aretas. Next base: position 5,173 of record JAPYYV010036023.1, on the reverse strand, counting down.
ACGACTACGACGACGGACATTTGCGGGCTGCTTTTCGTCCTCCGATGGATGCGCGCGAGTTTTTGCGGGTGGAACTCGTGCCACACCGAGAGAGAGAGAGAGAGGGCATTCCCCCGAACTCGCCCAGCGATATCGCTGGGCATATTATACGAATTATGCTGTATGGACGACGAAGAACTTCCAAAGATATTAGTACTGAACACGCGGACAATGTTCGACGGTGTATAACGTACGGACTCCCGATGTACCGCCGTGGATTTGTGTTTGTACCTGCATGTACAATATACACGTATGTTTAACGCGCGCGCGCCCCGAATCGAGAACTCGTTTCGCAATCTCGCGGGGTTCCGGATCGGAGCACGACCCGCGTGTGCCCGCGGTGCTTGCGCGCGCGCGGACGATTTATCGGTACACGCACGCGCATGACAAAACCCAGGCTCGGACAACCGTCTGTCCCCGCGTCCGCGGTATGTACAATAAGTATACGCGTGCGCGTGCGTGTAGAAAATAGCTATAGCAGGTGAGGCGAGAAGAAAAAGGAGAAATGCTCGCATGGACGTTCCGATGAGTAGGCCACGATCGCATGAGTACTAATATAGGCGCAGTGGAACATGGTGCACTCGTATTACCTTCCAGAGTATACGTGCGGTTGATTCAACTTTGACCGACAATCGGATATACATACCAGTCCGGGGCTGAAAACAGCTGGACCATCGCCAGCGAACGTATGTAGCTCGTGCGGCTTTCGGAGCTGAATCTTCCGAGCGTGTGACATGAAAAGTCCAGCACGTCCAGAGCAAACAATAATAGCTTATAGGTGTATTATATTGTATATTATACATGTATCATCGAGGAGAGCGAACAACCTCGCCTGCTGCAGGCCTCTCTCCCTCGTGTTTTTGGGATCTCGCTTTTTTTTTCCCCTCCTCTCTCTCCACCTCCTTGTCATCGGCGTCTCGAATCGAGAAGACATTTCGTTGGTACAGAGAGAAAGCCAGTTGTGAAACCGACGGCTCGGGCTGAAAATTTATTGTCGCCCGCGCGTCGAGTCATTACGTTGGACGGAAAACGCCCGAGTGTACGTATATCACGCGTATAGATCCGGGGCCGGCCGGTGTCTCCCGCGGCTCTGCTACACTGCTGCAGGTTTATTAAACGCATGGAAAGACGATTTAATTCGGATAGTATTCCTCTTTTCTTTTCTCTCTTCTCGTCTCGAATCGAACAAATTCCACATCCGATGGACACTTTTGGCACGCGCCGACGGATATGTGCTTTCTTGTCATGAGGATCACGCGTTTGCGGTGTACTGCACGCGCAGCGCACAATGGCGGAACGTCTCGGGCGTGTCCCGATAGAGTCGCGGTTGGGACCGAGGCATCTTTGCTGCATGCAGCAACCGAGCATATCGCGTCCACGAGCGAAAGGGCGTTTCGCACTGCCGACACACGCACATCCACGGGGCACACGGGGTATCCCCGAGCGGACCGAGGATGGGGGCGAAATAATAATAGGGCCCCTCTCGGAGAGAACGAGCGCGCGATCCACGAGGCAGACACGTAATGCCCGCGCGGCAGGAGGCGGGGGGGAGGGACCGCGGAGAGTATACAGGAGAAGGAGAGGGCCCCCGCGGGCTCGCCCGCTCCTTCGCCGGGGGCATCGCCGTGCGGAGAGAAAGACCGAATCCCCCCCCCCCCACCAGCCCGGGCACGCGGAGGAAGGAAAAGGGGTAGGGGGCGGACCACGTGACCGGCCGGTCATATATAAATCGGGGGCCCGTGCCGGCAGCCAGGCCAAAACGAGCCCGTTCGTCGTCGTCTGCGCCGAGTTTTGCTCCTCTCCGTCGTTGTCATTATTATTATCATTATTATTATCAGTAGGGCATTATCATTCATTCGGTCGCAGGAGGACAGTGAAATCTCGGCCGATCAGTGCGACGTTGATTCGATTTCAACGCGAGAGAGAGACAAAAAACACCGAGTACCGGTTGCGCTGGATCAACGGATCTCGGTACGCATTGCCTACCAATCGTCGACCGGCATCGGGATGAGGACCTTTCTGGCTGTGGCGGCGATCCTCGTCGCTGGTACGTACCCTTCTGCGAATCACGCACACCGCGCCGGCGCGAACAAACACGCGAGCGCGCTCTCGAACGGTGGATTCAGCGTATACACGTATACACGTATAGTAGGAAACTCTTTACAGTTCGGTATTATCTGCGCTCGCCGGAGAGTGAAAGTTTGACGCGAGATCGGTCGGGAGCGGTGGCCCGATCTCCGCACCACGGGGAGGAAAAAACAACAACAACAACAACAACAACAACAACAACGCGATCGTCAAAGTGCGCGCGCGTCCCGTGGCGATTTCGAGCGAATATCGAACTACGAACGCGCGTCGGCCGTGCAGCGAGTGTACTCGCGTATCGCTCGATCGTGCGCGCGTATGTTGTACAGGATACCAGCCATTCTCGTGTCCCTGCTGACTGTGCGCAGGCCGCGACGGTCCACCACGCGCGCCTGGGAGAGAGCACGGCTCCGTCGCGCTACGAGAAACACCAGGGGGCCGTCGTCGCCGCCGGTGATGTAGCTCGACGCGGTGCGTGTAATATGCAACGTACGGATCGGGAAGCGTTCGATCTTCGGTACGCGGAACTCTATGCGTCGCTCAGCTTCCGCGCGCGGGCGGGTTATTCGAGCCACCTCTGATCGAACGAAAACCGACGCGGTTTCCATTTGCTTTTTTTTTTTCTATTTGGTTCGTCCTCTGCGCACGCTCCGGGAGACGCTCGCGCGCGCGCGATCTGATTACGCTGCGGCGGGGGTGCGGGGAGGTGATGAGCGCGCGACGCGAGATGGTATGTGTAGATACGTACAACGCGACGCACCGGCTCCCGCGGTGAGATCGCGCGGCTTCGCGAACCTTCGAGCTGACGCTGTATGAGGTATTGTGTGTACATGCAGTATATTCCGCGCGGCTGTGCGTATTATATGCAGAACGCACCTGTTGCGTACGCCTCTCGTTTCTCTCGCTCTTCCCGTACGTTATTTCTTTTTGTTTGTTTGTTTGTTTTTTGCATGCACCTGATCCAAAGCATATATACAATTACTCCGAAGTGAATCAAACAAGTCTTACGGAGACTTACGCTTACGAGATTATAAGGTGCAGAGTGGCTTTGTCTTCGGACGATATAGGGGGGGATAAGCTAGTCTCGCGCGACACGGTGGATTAGAACGGTATACACGCAGAGGGATTCGAATGGTTCGTAAATTTAATAATGATAAGTACGCGCGATTAGGGACCAGAGGCACGCGCCTCGCCTTGGACGTAAATCTTGGATGTACTTGCACAGCTACCGTTGCGAAATATCGTTGCGTAAATGCAAATTGGTTCCCCGTCTGCAGTATTCGTGTTTGTATGACGTTGTACGAAACACGGGCTTACAGTGGCTTTCGGGGATAAAACGTCGCGTCGGCGGGCGTTATTTTACGCGTCGCGTCATTGTAATATGTTCAAGTAGTAACAGCCGAGCACTGGTCAGACGCTCGTGCGTCCCGGATTCCCGAGTTTTCGCGCATGACTTTTGAAAACTTAAGGCAGCTTCGGTACTTACTTAACGGCAGCCCATTTGACTGGATTCGTTCCTAACGACGCGCGGTATTGTTACCGCAGCGAAAGGCAAGGATCGGCAAAAATGCTGCCCCTATGCCGTATCTACCTAACGAGGAAAAGTGTGCGAGCGAGCGCGAACTCGCTTTGGCGCGCGCCTTAAATCGCGAGTGGATTTGTTTCACCGCTGGCGGAAAAGCGAGACGCGGAAACGAGATCCCAGGAAAGCCACCGGCGCTGCCTCAGAACCAGACTCTCGTATACGCGATCCCTGCACCTTGCGCGTACCCTAGGGGTATATTATTATATATTTCCAGTAAAACATCTTTATGTATGTACATAGGTGTGCATACGTAATGTGTATCAAACGCGCGGGACGAAGACACGAGCACAACAATAGTTATACAGCTTATATATTCGAGCGCCGCGCTTGAACGGAAAAAGGCGCGTAGAAAGTTTATGGCGCCGGTAGCTCACGTTTCGGGGCAAAGCGTCAATAATATGTGTCGTACTTGTGCACCGTACGTCTGTACATAGGGTTATTACTGAGCAACTCATGCCTGCATCGGATAAATTTTTCGATGCACCTAAATATACCTGCACAAGATGTATTATCGGGTCTAGTTGCGCGTCTGCTTGCCTGATGATGGAGCTACATTTATACCAATACCGTAACAGGGTGCCGCCTCCGTGGAACTCTTGAATTGTAACAGCGTAGAAATGACTCTACGCAGAGACTCGAGCTCGTTCGTTCGTTCGCCGAATCCGACTTGTGTGCGTGTGCATGTGGCAAGAAGCGCGCTCTCTCCCGCATTATGTAACGTAAATGTATGTATACATATATAGATACGTAAAAATCGTTCAGGCGTATACATGATGGACGATTTCACTAAAAGAGGCTCGAGTTTCGAGTTCCCCGAAATTTGAAGCGACTCTTTTGCAACGGGGAGAACCTTGAGAAGGAACACTTACCTGTAAAAAGTAATACTTGCGTAACGCACTTTTTTTTTCGTTTTTTTTTTCACCCTTTCCAGGATTTCAGAGAAATGCTTTTATTTCCGTCGAATTACCAAACGACAAAGGTTTTTTTCCCCGAGTTCCACGGACTATTTGAAAAATAACCGTGCGCTCGCTCCAGAGTTTCTGGCAGGTGCGCGTGAATTGGTTTTAATGAACCGTGCAGCGAGCGTTCCTGTAACATGTACACGCGTACCGGGCGGATCCGATCGTGCGGATCTTTCCCGGTACACAGCGCCGATCGATTAAGACAGCTCGGTGTATCGCGTTCGACAGAAGAAAAGGGAAAAGTTGGTCCGTGGGACGGCTCTTTTATCGGTAACCCGCCGAAATTCGGGGAACCAAAGGCTCGCGCTCTTATATACTCTCTTGAGCGTGCAACGTGAACTCTCTTTCTCTCGGGTTCGTTAAACTCCTCTCCTCCGCGGGGCCGCCTCGAAAAAGGAGATATACGTGCAGCACACGTTACATATGCATGCGCGTGTAAGTTTGTGGTAGTATTCCAGGAGAAAAAAAAAGGAGGGGGGGGGGGGGGGGGGGGGAGGAAAAA
>JAPYYV010036021.1:0-10086 GCA_030522625.1 Copidosoma aretas | reverse complement strand
CCGGGGGATCGAAGAGAGGAGGGTGGGAAAAAAGTCGGACGCCCGGCGTCGCTGAATTCGAAATTCAAACAAAAGCCGAGCAGCAGCAGCAGCAGCAGCAGCAGCAGCAGCGCGCGGGCTCGGGGATCCGGAGACGCGATGCCGCCGTCGCCGCCGCCGCCGCCACCGGCTTCTGCCATCAGACGCGAGAGTAGTGCAGCTGCATGAGGACGACGGGGGACCCCGGTGCCGGAGGACGATGACGACGGGCCGACCGATGGGCGTCGCCCCGGTCCCCCCGCTGGCCAGATGACGGCCGCGGGGCCACCAGGAACCTGCCGGTCGAGCTAATCGAGCACGGGACGACGATGTTGCGCGGAGGTGGGGCGACGAGCGATGGTTCTCTCGTTGTGGTTCGGCGAAGAAGAAGAAGGATGTCGAGTCCCCCGAATCATACCCGAGGACTGAATTGTAGGTGATTCCGTCGCGCGCGCGACACTTTGTACCCAATAACGTTATCGGTGGTGGTGGTGGTGGCGGCGGCGCCTAGCCCTGGCGCTGCGCCGCGATCGGCAAACAGCGGGGAGCAGCAGCCGCGGTAGTCGAAGCGGATTTAGCAGCAGCGAGTAAGATGTTGGACATATTCCGCGGCCTCAAGAGCCTGATTAAGATCTCGCACATACACATCGACACGGCGGTCTTTCGTCTCCACTACAGTCTGACCGTCATATTGCTGGTGGCCTTTTCGCTGATAGTCACCACACGCCAGTACGTCGGCAATCCGATAGACTGCATACACAGCAAGGATCTGCCCGAGGACGTGTTGAACACCTATTGCTGGATACACAGTACTTACACGATAACGGCCGCTTACAAGAAGAAGGAGGGCTACGAGGTGCCCTTTCCCGGGATCGACAACTCGCGGTCGTATCCGGAGAGCGAGAGGAAGGAGTACAGGTACTACCAGTGGGTCTGCTTCATGCTGTTTTTGCAGGTAAGCTGATCTAATACTAACTCCTCGCATGTATGCATATTTTATAACGATCGTACGATTTTTCGATGCAATCATCAGATGTGAAAAGTTCGATGAAGTGTTCGATGGGTTTATCGAGGCACGGGATTATTTGTCCAACTCGTTGATTTGTGGTTTTTTGGTGCGCGATGTGCAATGTGCTCAACGATTTGCGAAATCGTTACTGCACAGGATGTCTCATTACACGAAATCTTCACGCGTTCAAAAGATGATTGGCCAACTTTACTATTATAGATACACCTGCACGATCGCACCCCGGAAACGACTGGGTTGCGTTTCATCCCTTTTAATTTTTGCCATACTTATTATAAGTATACACTGCTGTCCATTATATACGATGGCAATGGTCGTTGAATCTTAATTACAATCGAAGCCGACGATAGAGAGACGCGCGTTGAAAATAGAATAGAGGCCGCGATAGATCTTTGGTATAGTACTCGTATTTCACCGAGATTGAGAAAAAAAAAAAGAAAACAAGGAAGTAGACTGCACAGCTTGAACTTACAGCGCGACGGACGCATGATGATGAAATTGTTGATGACGAACATCGGCCGGCGCTCAATTAAACCCCATGATACCACGCGATCGGTCAAGCTGTACAAACTTCACCCGTTCCATTAGTCCTGACGTAAGCATCCTCATCGTCCTCGTCATCCTACGCAGTCGATTTATCTACATAACAGCGCGATCTCCGCGGACGGACAATAAAGAGACAATGCGAGAGCCCCCTGCACTGAACACAGATACAGCGTACGAGTGTATGGATGTGTAACGGCGATGGAGGAGGAGGAGGAGGAACACGTGTGTACGGGGGTATACACGTCGCGGGGAGGGGAAGAAAAAAAGAGGGAAGACAATAACGCCGCGCGCGTTCGCATGCAAAAACGTGTACGGACGCGAGTGCGGGGGGAGGCGCGCTGTTATCGGTGCGGTGCGCCGATTACCCTATCGGATGCGCGGGACTCGCGCGGGCGCCCGAATGACAGGCCATGGTCGGGAAACAAAGGGCCGATCGGCCGGAAGGGGGAATAGGTTTAAGACGCCTTGGGAGGCCTCCGCGGTGTATACACGGTGTGTACCGTTAGGCGCCGTCGTACGATGTATGAGTGACGGGTACCGTTGACGCTGGGTATACATATTATGTACATGTGCAGGGTACATGTGCCATCAGCTGCGGCTCCTGTCGCTGTCGTCGAGCTTGTCATTCCATGGGAAAACATTGCCCGCGATCTGTACAGATATAGGTGCAAACTGTGTGGAATTGTTCGAGGGATTGCTCTGGGCTGAAGGAGCGCGAGCGAGACACTGCGCGCGGATGTGTCGTCCGTCGGGGGTGATGCAGGGATTGTATAATGATGATTGGGGATTTAGATATTGTATTAATTTTTTCCAGTCTTAAAAAAAAAAAAGTGTTGGCTCTCTGTTTATTTTCATCGATGATCAAACAATTAACGAACAAACGGTATCGACAACCCATTCGTCGATGAAATAATGTCGATAATTTTTTTCAATCATCCCCCAGCTCCATCGTCGGTCATTCTCACGAATTTCACTCGACTGCGGATGTATACGTATGTATTTACACGTCATCCCTGTACAGGTATATCCCGACATTTGAATGCGCACTCGGCCGTAAAACGCCAAACTGCCCCGACGATGACGGGCCATTAGCGGGCCTTTTTTTCAATCGGCCCATCCGTAATCTCTCATTACGGCCTGCGGTGAGCGCTGTGAGGGAAAAAAAAAAAATAAGGACACGAGAGAGAGACCACAGCGAAGCGGTCGGTGGTTCCCGGTATATAAGTGCGGCACAGTGGCGTGACTCGGCGACCGGTTATACTTTTGCGCCGAATATCCACCCGTCGACGGCAAAAAGCCGCGAGAGCCGAAGGTTTCGCCCCTTTCCTTCCGAGAATATCGGCAATTTTACATGTTGCCCCGGAGCGAAGGGGGGGAAAAAAAGAGGCTATTATGCGCTCCTGGGCGGCGAAGGGCGCTGCGAGAGCGTGTATGTACAAGTACGTTGAGCCTCGAAGTTTACGAGTGCAAATGTATGGGTTTGTAAGGCGTAATTTTGCGAAGAATGATTTAAGTCATTGCTGATGGAGTTGAGAATATTTTTATGCAATGTTGCATCGTAACGGATATTTCGAATAATCCGCAAAGTGACTTTTTTCGCTTTTCAATATTTAATTAGTCTTGTAAACGCATACGCCCATCTGCCCTCGTGTAAAAGTTGGATGCATGCAACCAGTGAACGCTAAAGGCGCATCGTTATTTCTCAATTAAAGTTTACAAAATAGTACGAACGAGAGCAATTTGTCCTTTTTAATCAAGACCTCGTGAACACGGACGTTATTGAATCATCGACAAGAGCTATATTACATAATATGTTGTGCATATCGTGTATACTTGCAGGCAAACTTTATACGCAATGGGGATCTCGAGAAAACCAATTATAAGTTCCAACGAAAAATCGCTACCCATTAATTCAAACTCGTCGTTGCAAGCTCGGAAATCATTTTGAATTTTCATTAAAATAGAGAAAAGCCAACTCACTCGGCAGCTCGAGAGTGAGAAGTTTTTTCAATTCAGTTCGAGTCATCATGTATCTATACTCAAAGTCGCTCCGATAAATCCGTTCGGCGGTAAAAGGTACGGTTTATTTTCGTGTAATGACCAATAACTGCCGAGTTGCCATTTCGACGACGTTCACCAATTTACCACGGCACCCACTCGTTACAATCAGCCCTGTAAGTATACGCACCCGCTTACAACGCGAAATCCGAGTATACTGGATTAGCCCAATCGAAGGGGAATAACGCGAGCTGAAATCGGATTTATACCTATTGTACGACTTACACGCAGCGGCGATTGAGATTTGCGTGCGTGTGTGCAGTATAGGTATACTTGCATTTGTGCATCACGCATACGCGCAGACGATCGAGGGGATGGAGATTAGAGGCCGGTCGAGCGGGAAAAACAGGTTTTCCTCGACGCCAACTCGACCCTGCATAATACGTATTGAGCAATCGGCGAACGGCCGGCCGGCGCTGTCGATATGTATACACTATCGTTGGGCGCATACGGATACTCATGTACAACTTACGGCCTAAACGCTCGTATATATACGGTGCATATTACGAGTGCGTGCCGATTTTCCTACGCGACTGTACAACGCGGCAGCGTGTCCCTGCATACGTCTCAGAGCCGTTGCGAAACGGAGCGCGAGCATTTTTGTATTTGTTTTTGTTGCACCAACAGCGCAATAAGATCTTTGAACGGGTGCCATTGCGTAAAATACAGCGCGCCGCGTGACGTATAGTACAAATGTGCGCGCGACACGCGGGAGGTTGATCGATTTATGAAATCGCCCGTGGGCTCTGTAGGGAATCGGGTCGTAAAACAGCCGGTTACCGGTTTCCGCGGTTCAAGCGCGACGACGATTCAAGGGGAATAGAGATCGCGCAATATACCGGCGCACGGTATCGACCAGGAGTACGCGCGGATAAAAAAAAAAAAAAAAAAAAAAAAAAAAAAAAAAAAAAAAAAAAAAAAAAAAAAAAAAAAAAAAAAAAAAAAAAAAAAAAAAAAAAAAAAAAGCAAAGACCGATCGCGCGGAGTATAAGGCGGGGGCGGAGGCCGATCGGACGAATCGCCGCCGCGGGGATGAACGGATCGAGTGTCCGGGGCTGTGCGCTGCTGCGGGCACGTACATACATCTCGCGGGAAAAGAATAGCCCCGCTCGCGCGTGTGGGCAGTGTCTCTCTTGTTCTTGCCCCCTCCTCCTCCCCCCTCGGCCGGTAAGCGTATATCTAGTTCATTGCCGAGTAGGAAACCCTAAGCGCGTGTCGCTCGCGAGCTTACGTACACGACTGCCTATGTGCACGCGACGACGACGATCCCTTTTGTCTCTCCCGCATCCTTCCGTTCTTTCTTCGCTCTCGCGCACGAGCGTGGACGGCATTGTTTTATCGTATAGGTGCATACGCCCGTCTCTCTCGGGCCGCGGCCCTTTCGGGGGGGGGGGGGGGGGGGGGTCCCGCTGCGCCGCCGCTCGTAAAACACGAGCCGCGACGGCGGACGCGCGCGCCTTGGATAGATAATACGCGCGCCCGCGCTCTCGTGTGCAGGGGATTTGTAACGCGGTTACTGCCGCCACGGGGGTATCTCGTACGGGGCGCGGGTTTGCCAAGATGCGATGTATGATCGTCTGCGTAAGTATTGGGGCGTCGAGAGAGGTTTGGGTCGAAGGGCTCAACGCGGGGGGATTTCATAACAACGATGTGGATTGATTAATTTTCGTGTTGATGGTAATCCATGATGCAACACGTACCAAGTAATATATACACGTTCATCCGTCTCGGTACTCTACATACGGACGGGCCGCGAGAGAGGTATTACTCGTGCCGATGGGAAGTTTCCCTACCGTGCATACCAATGGCTCGCCAGGAATGTCGAGCGCCTTTCGGGGAATGAACGTTTCATCCGCACCACAAGTAAGTTCGGAGGTTGGGGGTGCCTGGTTTCCCCCGAATCAAAGGTCTCCGTCGTAAAAAGCATCTCTTTTTCCCCGCGAATCAAAAGACCACAATCGATGGAAGGACGAATCGCTCGGCCGAACGGCGAGATCGCCGCGCATGCAAATCAACGCGAAAATTCGCCCGCTCGAGCTTCCCGAGACGCGGGAGCTCGGACGATTGATCGAAAAGCCCCGCGGAGCATGGTCCTATAAAAACTTAACGGGCGGCCGAAGTTCGCGCGCATCAGCTGTGCCGATGGGGACGAGGAATATATATACGTACGTATTATGAGCGAGGCCGTAATAAGGCCTTTTGCCTGGTCGCCTCTTACACGCTTACCAGTCGCGAGCTGCGAGAGCGCATACCTTACCTCATTCCTTATCCCTCCCGCGTCTTCTTCTTCTTCTTCTATACCTATCTATAGCGTGACAATGACCCGAATGCCTTGGAGCCGTCGCTCTGCTACCTCGACTTTTAGTTAGCCTCTCTCTTTTCTTATTCTCTCTTTCGCAGCTTTTCCACCCCCTGCATATACATGTATCTCGTCCACTCGAACAACAACAACAACAACAACAACAACAACAGCGACTGTCGTCCGCGTGTTTTTCGTACTGCTTAGCATACCTGCGCGCATCTCCGTTCGTTTCTCTATTTTCCCTCGAGCTGCGTCGGGTATAATTTCAAAGTTATATTTGTTAAGCGTATGACCGCCGCACGCTCGTTTGGCTGGTCTCTTTTTAATCTCGACAGACGCGCGCCAACTCTGCGACTCGACTCTAAAAATCGCTGGACACGGTCGCCCGTAAGATAGCCAAAGCTATCTTTATTGCACTTTGTACGGACACGCCGTATACATACTGTTGTAGTGTATGCGCACGCTGGATTATCGTACGGGCATCGCGGGAGGCGGAATCACCCTGTTGTTACGACCCGCGCGTACACAGAGGCTCGTTTTTTCGATCATTTTGTACGTCATTCCCACCCCGTGCTCCCCCTGGCTCGCTCTTCCGCACAGCTACACGTGTAATACCGGCGCATAAAGCGGATAAGAGATCGACAATAAAGATCGAAATTCGAAATATTCCGGGGTCGCTGGTTTTTCCGAAAAAAGAAACGCCTGATCGCAAAGCCTTCGCGCGGTACAGCCACCCCAACGAAGAAACAGAATGCAAGAAAGAAGACGGAGAGGCTCGTACACCCGACGTAGCCGCGCGCTAAGTAGAAAAAGCCGCGCGCGGTAAGACGGTCCCGGCCAGAGTACGATTTTAATGCCTTTCGCGTTTATACGGACTTACTTCGTGTTTACAAGTATGTAACTAGCGTCGGGTATACACGCGCAACAACATAATCGCGCATACGGTAAATTAGCTTCGGAATGGTACTTTTGGCGTTTTACCGCGTGTACACTTGCGTGATGTGTGTATACTTGCAACAAAAGCACACGCTTCCCTCCCTGTAGTATCAATATTAAATTATTCCTACGAAAGCTCCTGCCGAGCGTACGATCTACAACTCGTAACACACAACGTGCAAATTAGATTCGCGTTCGCCCTGTGCATGTATTACATGGATCTACGTGGCGTCCTTCGGTGGGGCTCGCGTCACTGGCTGGGTGGCACGCGCTCGCGAACAGACGAATGGACGGTCGGCGGCAGTTGCGGTGGACAGTCCATCGACGAATAATTGCGCTCTGCGTTTGTCTTCCTCCTTCTGTTGCCATAGTGGCGCCAACCTGATGCTCCAACTCCCCCTGCATGTGTGCGTGTGTTGCCGCAATCGTGATTCGGAATGTCGCGTTCACTGTACAGGCGATGCTGGAAAACCATTTACTCCTGCTCCGACAGTCCGATTGCCTTACTGGCTCGATGGGGGATTGAATAGTTTTTTTTTTTAGGCACGGATGTATACTTACATTTTCACCAGGGTAAAAAGTGTGTCATCTTGACCCATCATTTTTTTTAATTTTTGGCGTACAACAAATTTGCTGCTGTAAAATGAGTGTGTTTCGAGTACTCAATTTGCTTCGCGTGTAGGTAATCAAGTTTCAAAAAAATGTAAAACGACTTCGGTTTTGCCGTAGGAGGGTTTTTTTATCAAAAAGATAAATCTTTGGTAACTCGTTTTTCCCTCCGCAACTTCGTAGATCTTGCACCGTGAACGTAGATTTTTCACACAATACATGCATGTTGTGATTAATTTTTTCGCTTTGGTATGTAGTAACTTTGAGGCTCGCAGGTTGGGATTAGTTGTGTCGCTTTGGGAGGTAGGAACTTTGAGGCTCGAAAGGTGCCGGGAACCAAATGAAAAAAAAAAAAGGTCAGAATAACGGCGACAGCTGATTTATTTTGGAATCAGCAACAAGACGAGCAGCCGATTCGCGCCGAAAGCGACGGAGCGTTACATTTTTTGCTCTTCCCTCCCCCGACAAAAGATGCACTGTGCGGGCCATCCACGGATGCGCGGAGAGACGAGAGTTTACGTTACACCTATAACCGAACTGAAAGAGTGTCTATTTCCAGTTGGGCCAGTGGCGCGCGCGCGCTGGGTTTATTTGTCCCCGCGGGCTGTTACGCCAGCGTGTTTTAAAATATACAGGATTAACAGCGGGCCCGGCTTGTTTTGACATTTTCGCGTCCAAAGGGGTTGCGCAAGCCTGGGTCACGGGGTTTAAAGTTGGAGCTGTTGGCCCTTTGTCGAGATAATAGCTCGTGCGTACGTATACAGACGCGGCAACTCTCGAGTCACTTCGGAGGACGATCTCGACGATGATTTACGAGGTTGTAAAAAGATGAAACAATGCGCTGCAGGAGCTGTGGGCGCTGTTTGCGCCGTTAAAATTTTAAACTCGCCGAAGGTCGTGTTCTGTTATTTGTCGTTGCGTAGTTCTATTATGCTCGGAATGGAGCGCGTGATTTGTATCCCTGATTTGACGACACCCTCTACTTATACCCCGTACGTGACGATGATTTTTAATTTTTTCCCCACTGTTTCCAATTTGACCGACGTACGGGGCAGTTGGAAAAATTTTAATCCAAAGAAATAAAAGGAGAAGGAGATGACGAGCGCGAGCTCCTGATTGAGTAGTACCAATTTCGGACGAGCAGCAGATGAACAGTTTTAATCAAGTGCTCTCCACACCCCCTCATCCACTCCCTCTGCGGTAGTAGGGCGAACAATGGCGAGAGCTCCGGCAATAGAGAATAATTTCGCGGCCCCGGGGGGGAAGAGATAACGCGCCCTCGAGCTCTTAGTTTTTTTTTTTTTTTTTTTTTCTGGGGAACCGGGCAAATCGCCCGCAATCTGGAACAACAGGTCTCGCTTTTTATTTTTCCATCTCTGCTTGATATCCTCGATTGCGCCTTCGTGCACTATCTATACGTGTATTATAGAGGAGAAAAAAAATGTACATACATCTGCACATTGTCTTCGGCGAGTGCTTTTTTTTAAATTGAAAATCATGCCAGAGTCGTTTGTTCTAAAATTGATGGACTGCAATGACGAGATTTGTCAAAAGAAAATATTATTTTGGTTGTTGCCGAATAAGCCAGAACCCGTCTATAATCTCGGAACCCAGCTGCAGTCACGCGTGATGTAACAAATCGTCAGTTTTTTCTGATGTCTATTTTTAAGTTGTTCGACGCAGCTGTACACACATAGAGATGATCAAATATGCGATTCTTTGCTCCCTCTCTCTCTATAATAAACGTGTACAGGTGCATGGAAAGCCCTCCTCCGCGACGTACGGTGTCAAGTTCGAGCGTTTTATAACAATAGTTGATAATCATAATAAATTCAAGGCGATCGCGAGGAGCATTGTACGGGTGCGCTTGCACACAGTTGAGGAGGCAGTGCATAAATAAATATCATACCTGTATTCAAATGCAAGCTCGCGGCCCGCAACAACGAGCGCAATATGCGCACGAAAGCCCCTCCGATCGATCCCGCGACGGCTAGACGCTTTTTCGCAAACTTGGGCGCTCCGCGTCGCGAATACATAATTATGGCTTCGGAGAAGGGGGGGGGGGGCAAAGGGAGCCACGGACGCGGACTGGTCTACTTACTCCCGCAAGATGATTATTAATTTCCATCAAGGCACCCCCGTTTCGCCTCGTAATCACTTTTTTTCCTCCTCCCCCCCCTCGATCAAGGGTACACGTATACATCGTCGGTAGCTCAGAGCTGGCGGGCGGGCTCTTTTTTTCAGGTCAGAAAAATAAATTTAATCTTCGCGGACGGCGCACGAAGAACCTTGTCACAAATTTAGTTTTGCGAGCGTGTGTGTGGAGCTGTGCATGTACCTATGTGTATAACTAACGCGCGCGATGCGCCCGCGGTCGCGTGTTCGTGCGGCGGGACGGTGAAGAAATGAAAAAAAAATGAAAGAAGAAGAAAATCACGAGATTAGATTAGATTAGATTAGATTAGATTCTTTATTGATTGGCTAGGGACTCGGGGTCCATAATAGCCAAAGCGACTAGCAAGTACAAGACTGATGATTGAGTTTAATGAACTCTTACAATTTTAAACAATACAATAAATACATAAATGTA
>JAPYYV010036004.1:0-10167 GCA_030522625.1 Copidosoma aretas | reverse complement strand
AAAAGACAATTATTAACAATTCATTTGAATAAAATCAAATTTTGTCAGAGAACTGGAAAGAGGTGTTTCCAACATTGATAATTGTCGACTACTGACGAATAGACCAAAGGTAAGAGCATACATGGTATATGTACAAAATCAAAAATAGAATCATCCAAGGCTTTTGAACATTAAATTATCGTAGAAGCGAAAAATATGATCTATTAAGAGTATAAATGTCTTCTTTCTTTATTGATATTGTGTTTGTTGACTTTTATATGTACCATCTCGGAAAAGATACGCTCATGATAATTATTTTCTCTATCAATGATCTTTGCATCCTCCCAATCAAATTCATTATGGATTTGAATCTGATAGGCATATACAACAGAATCATTGTTACAATTTTTCTTGTGCTCGTCAATTTAACATTTAAGAGTTCACTTTGTTTGGCCTGTATAATGGGCATCGCAATGTCCACCTTTAAATTTGTATACAATATTTGTTCGGTCCGACTTATTAGTTTTATCTTTGCCAAATTTTAATATTAAATTGAGTTGTTTATTTATATTAGGGAAAGCCAATATGTTATGATGTTTTAATATCGATAAAATTTTATTATAAACTGTATTATAAAATGGTAGACCTATTCCGCATGATGGCAATCTAGGAAAAGTATTGTTTGTATTAGGTGTAACGTTATCATGATTTATAAAATTGTGTTTCTTCAGTCAAATTTTAAAGTTTTTATTAATTAAATCTATAGGATAAGTATTTGATAAAAGTTAATGTTTGATTCTTGCAATATTTTTATTATGAAATTGTCTACTTGATAATAAAATAGCTTTGTCAACAATATTAAATATAATATTATTTTTCTTTAATCGTATAGGGTGGTTTGAAGTGTAGTTCAGGATTCTACCAGAAGATACTGGTTTTTCACAACAGTGTGTAATAAGAATGTCATCATGTTTAATAATAGTCATATCAAAGAAATTAATTTTATTATCAGATTCAAATTCACAGGTGAATTTCAAATTGTCTTGAAAAGAGTTAAATACACTCAAAACTATATTGATGTGCTCGTGTTTCACACACATAACTATGTCATCAACATACCGGTAGGAAAAAGCAGGAACACAATTAAAACGATCCTTGAGAATCGATAAACAATGTGTCTTCAAATCATCCATTACGAGATCAGCAAATGAAGGAGAAATTGACGAACCCATAGAGGTACCGAACATTTGTTGAAAGAATAAATTAATAAATCAGAAAAATGTATTTGAAAATAAAATCTGAATAAAGCTTCTAATATTATCGAATGGTATTCTACATTTATTATGTATAGAATTGTATCGACGGTCAATACTTTAGAGAACGAGATCAGGTGAAACATTGGTAAACAATGAGCACACATCGAGGGACAACAATTTATAATTATTATTGACCTTGATGTGATAAATTTTGTTTTTTAATTAGATGCCATTATCAATATGTGATTTAGGTTTTTGAAAGCAACCACTTAATTTATTATACATTATCCTTGCTAACATATAAGTGAGACTATTTACAAGAGAAACCATAGGACGCAAAGTTGCTCCATCTTTGTGGATCTTTGGTAATCCGTAACAAATTGCTAACAATGTGTCAGTTAAAGTTAACGCATTATTGTGATATTTCTTGGATAGGAAACCGTCATTATTCAAATCCTTTCATATTGTGCTTGTGTGTAACTGCAGTTTTTTTAATGGATTTTTAAAAATTGTCTTATACATCTTATTATCTGATAATAGGTTGAGCATTTCACTAATATAATAATTTTTATTCATACAAACTGTAACATTTCCTTCATCTGCAGGTGTAAAAGATACATGTGGGTTTTTATTCAAAAAAAGTTTACAATCTTTTAATCGTTGTGCATATTGTCTATCGATACTAAAAATAGGTTGTTTATTTTTCAACGAATTTAACATAGTTTCGAAAATTTTGTCACGAATGTCAGTTTGGATGGATGTATTGATATTCAAACGCAATAAGTTTATTCAACATTCTTAATGGTCGAAAAAACATCATTAGTGGAAAAAGTTGATGGTACATTAAAGTTTTTTCCTAGTGACACAACATTAGCAATATCTGATGGTATTTGTACATTTGTTACATTGACTAAACAGTTCTGGACATTGTTATGTGAGTCGTTGTTCAATTATTTATTTTTTATTAAAATATTTTTTTATTTTTTATTTAATAACTGGTCAAAATTTCTGTTTGATGAGTTATGTTTTCGTTGCATCAAGTTAAAGAATTCTTCAATTATGCCAGTATCAAGACGTAAGTTTAATATTTTTGTCTTCAAATAATCTATAGAATTTAGTAAATACTGTTTATGTGCGTTAATGTCCCTTATTTCCAAATTTAATAATTTTCGACTGCAATATTTTAAAAATTGTGAAAGTTATTTTTAACGGATTTGTTGTGAATAAAAATATAGTTTATACGAGCACATCAATACAGTTTTAAATGTTTTTAACTCTTTTGACGACAATTTAAAATTCACCTGTGAACTCGAATCTGATAATAAAATTAATTTCTTAGATATGACTATTATTAAACATGATGACAATCTTATCACAGACTGTTTTAAAAACTAATATCTTCTGGTAGAATCCTAAACTACACTTCAAACCACCCTTTACGATTAAAGAAAAATATTATATTTAATATTGTTGACAGAGCTATTTTATTATCACGTAGACAATTTCATAATAAAAATATTGCAAGAATGAAACATTTACTCTTATCAAATAATTATCCTATAGATTTAATTAATAAAAACATTTACATTTAACTCAAGATACACAATTTTATAAATTATGATAAGGTTACATCTAATACAAACTATACTCTTCCTAGATTGCCATCATGCAGAGAACGTCTACCATTCAATAATACAGTTTAATATAAAATTTCATCGATATTAAAACCTCATAATATATTGACTTCGACTATTATAAATAAACAAATTAATTCAATAATAAAATCAGGCAAAGATAAAACTAATAAGTGGTACTGAACAAATATTGTACACCAATTTAAATGTCAACATTGTTTTGCCCGTTAAACAGGCCAATCAAAGCGAACTCTTAAATGTTGAATTGACGAGCACAAGAAAAATTGTAACAATGATTCTGCTGTATATGCCCATCAGATTAGAAACCATTATGAATTCTATTGGGAGAATGCAAAGATCATTATTAGAGAAAATAATTATTAGAAGCGTATCCTTTCCGAGATGGTACTTATAAAAGTCAACAAACACAATACCAATAAGAAAGAAGACATTTATACTCTTAATAGATCATACTTTTTACTTCTACGAAAATTTAATGTTCAATAGCCTTCGATGATTCTACTTTAGATGTTGAACATATACCATATATGCTCTTACCTTTGGTCTTTTCGTCAGTAGTCGACAATTATCAATGTTGGAAACACCTCTTTCCAGTTCTCTGAGAAAATTTGATTTTATTTAAATAAATTGTTCATAATTGTCTTTTGACTACTCTGAGGTGACTGTCAACTTAAAATCCTTGTTATAATAAAGCTCTTTTATTCTGTTTATCATTATTTTCAAGTGTTAAATATATTATTTGCAAATTTGTAGCCTGATGAGGCTGGCACACCAAGCCAGCGAAACATTACTCAACCAAAATAGTTATAAGTTATAATTCGTAGAATTATTCTTATCTCTTTCGTCCCCGACTGATCGCTGATTGACATACATTGATTGAACCACCATGAAGGACGTTAATCATTCGAATGTCACGTCTTATTGTTGTGCCTCTGTCTGTTAGCCAAATAAGACGTGCCGGCAAAACAAAAAATCTCGAGCGGCTCTGAATGAGCGGCTTCAGCTGCAATCGGTTGTTTTTGTCAATTTTTGACGATGTTGGAGGGCTTGGGAGGAAGGATTCGTCTGTAATTGAAATAATTCGTCTGTTTGGGGAGACTTCGGATAAAATGTGTCTTTCGGGTGACGTCGGACATCTTTGGCTATTATGGTTAAAATGCGGGGTGGCAGAGGGGGGATATCTAAGACGCAAGTAATTTCTAAGTCCTTGCGGATTGTTAGGTTAGTAAGGGACAACCTTACAAAAATAGGGGGCACAGGGGGTGTGGGGAATAGAGCGGGGCGTAGTCGGTCAGTTGTACTATAGAAAATTGTTAAAAATTTGCATATTTTCACCTTCATTTTACCTTAAGTTATATATTTTCCTTTATTATACAGTTATTTTGGTGAAACTGTTTGCACGCCCCCTTGCTGCCTCCTTCCAAAAAAACGAAAAAGCCGCTTGTTATCTCTTTGGTTGTAATCA
This sequence comes from Copidosoma aretas, assembly GCA_030522625.1. NCBI lineage: Eukaryota > Metazoa > Arthropoda > Insecta > Hymenoptera > Encyrtidae > Copidosoma > Copidosoma aretas. The sequence goes on along the minus strand of JAPYYV010036004.1, from coordinate 5,812 downwards.
TCAAAAATTTTGGTTTACTTTCCCGCACAGCCTCTTTTTAAAATTTTACTATTATTTAAGAATAACTGAACTTTAAGAATCCCTCTCCCAAATTCTCTAGCCCCAATCCTTCTTTACGTCTAATCCTCTGATGTGCGTCGAGAAGAGAAGGGGCCGTGGCCCCCCCCCCCCCCCCTACATACTCACCACATATGCACTCTTGTAGAGGACGGTCAAAATCTTACAAAAGCTGATCAGGCCCCCCACCCTTCACCGCCTGTCCTCCACATTTCTGGATTTTTCTAATAATGCACCAAGTCTTTTTAAAGCAGGCTAAGCTCCTTTTAGAGCCCTTAAAAATATTTGACTCTTTCTGAATATGGCTAAATTCTTCCAAAAGCCGGTCAAGCCCTAGCCCACACCTCAACACTCCACCCACATGACTGAATCTTTCCAATAACGATTTAAGTCTTCGAAGAATAGACTAGATGGTAATGTATATACATACTAGTTAAGATTCGCCCTGACATGCTACAATTGCCAACCCCCAACATTTATGAATGGGTTGATTATTATTACCCATGACTACTTCACGTATGAAATTTATTTGATCCAGCAATAATATTATTTTTTCTACCTTATTTATCTGGACAAAGCAATTTCTGTCTTTAAGACACCATGAATTGATTTTAATATACAGATTGGTGTTTCCAGAACTATTTGTAAAAACGATACATCGGTTGTCACCTTTAAATACGCGTACTTAAGACGTCATGCAATACTTTGTCGACCATGTTCAGATACGCGTACTCATGACGGCGCGCGATACTACAACGGTCACTTCTGTACGTCCTTCCCTGACATATCATGGTGGTCTGGAAGTAAGCAAGCGTGTTCCTCGCTCGTTCAAGAACCTAGGCATTATCGTCAATGATTCTTGGGGTAAGAAGTATCAGGGATCCAATAAGAAATTCATCTTTGTATAAAGTTATCGAGACTTTCTGGATGACCAGAGGTCAACTTCTTTAAACTCTGAGAGACTTTCGACACTTTCAAAATTTTGCCTGGCACTTAAGTGTGTAATCATGTGACAGACCTAGCCCTCAGGACTTACCAGAGGACGTAACAAGCCATCTACTTCTTAAGACTATTTGACTAAGGTAGTATGTTACTACTATACATAAAAAGCAATGTGTTGATCATTACGAATTAAGGTAGTCACGTTTGTCTGTCAGAGCCACAAATCTTTCACTCCACAATACACTATATTTTTCTAAAGCTTCAGCAAATCATGTACCTTTCAATATCACGGCCAAGTCTGTCCTAATTTTCTAGTGACTATCATTACACAGATAATAAACATAGAGCAGGCAAGTAAAACCAATGTATAAAGTAGCTTTTTTCAAGCCTCCAGATTGACTGATCGGTTAGGAGGCTGTAGACCCCACTCTATGTATCTATTACTCCATGTCTCATGGTCCATAGCACCTGCCGTAACACTTGACGTTACATTACAATGCATTATTTAATGGTAATATACCGTCATTTCTAGTAAGCTAGAGAACTTGGGCTAGTGCAACCAGCACTTAGTTATCTGTAAGATTTATGTAAGTAAATTACGATCCAATCAGCACTTGGTTATCTGTAAGATTCCTCTAAGTAAACTTACGAAGGTTAAAAGTTAAGTTAAAGTCAATGTAAACGTTAAGCTGCTAAAGCTATAATATATAGTATCGATTTCTTTATACCTCGTTATAGAAACTTGAATACTAAACTTAGCTAGGTCTGAATTTAACTTATGGATAAGCTAGTCTGTAAAGATGGAGCCATGCTAAGCTCTTGAAAAATGACTTAACTTTAGCTTAAGTTACCTTCTTAAGGTATACTAAATAATCCCCTGTAAGATATCTTATGAAGAACATTAGAAAATGCAGATAAAAATTATAAATAAGGATGATTTTGAACAGAATTAGACGAAAGAAAAAAAAAATTTTTCTAATGAAGTATTTATTTAAATTAAACAAGTGATCATTCTCATAACCTTAAAATAATTATTTGGCGGATTGATATTTCAGATATACGGTAAAGAAATTATCTTTATATTATTATTTTTTTTATCACTACTATATATTTTACGTTTAATAGAAATTATTTTATCACTATATCAAGTCTGCTATAGACATGCGCTTCATATAAAACGTCATCCTATAGTAACCACGTGTAGGTTTCAGGGTATCTGAAATATGATCAGTTAACAATATCCATATAGAGATATAGTACGCTTAACTTCTGCAGCTCTACTCTCGTTAGGTATTCATAGTTTTAGTAGAGATTACTTCCGATCTTCCACTTAACGATACTATTTTGACAATGAAATTAGTTTTCTGAAATTATGCTAACTTTTCTGATCCCTCGTTGATGTTTTGCATAGTTAAATTCTGCAAGTTCTCTTTATGGTCACATTTTATGCTTAACATAAGTATACATGTAGTTAGATAACTTCCCCGTAGCTACTATCAAGTTATCAAGCAGTTTTCCTTAAACTTACAGCTAACTTAAGAAGTTAAGGAACCCAATTCTAAAAGTTAACTTATGCTGGCTAAATATAGGTACAGAATACTACCCCTGGGATCGTACTTCGTAACATTTTGTTACTTTTAGTTATAAATCTTAATGAACCAATTATTATCCTTAATATAGCAGAAGATAGCACTAAGACAAGAATTTGTTAGTCCAGTTTACTTATTTAAAGCTATCAAATGTCGAACTGTATGGCTCCTGATCACTTTCCGTCTAGAAAAACATAATAAATAAAGGGATGTATTGCATCTCTCTATTCCCTTTTTGCTATTTTTTTACTTCAATTCATTCAAATTGGATACATTTATCACCATCGTCCTATTGCTCTATTCAGTCGGCTCGGTCAGGCATTATCTACATGTAAAAATCTTAAGTCTATGTTTGTACATAATGAGTTGGAAAATTCTTGAAAATTAGAAAATATAGATTAGGGTGAAATTTTAATGATATGAAATGTGATTTTAATATGATCTTTATCATATTATTCAAAAATACGATAGCAATATACTGTTGATTAGATTATTTAGGTTGAAAAATAGCTTTACAGGCATGAAGACTTATACACATGAAATGCTAAGCAGGTCTACCTCTGCGTGGTTCATTCCGGGTGACCCCAAATGACTTGCATGGAATTTGTCAAGGTTAAATACGTATTGGGTAGTAATTGTAAAAAATTTCGATATATTCAGAGGTTCAATCTACTGAATTTCAAGTTATGTATACTGCTTTTGTATAATGCAGGAAATACATATATTATGTAGAATATCGGGATATAGGGGCTTTCTATTCAAACTATATTACACTAAACATAAAACATTGTTTGTAGCAATATGTTGTTTATAGGGCGGAGCTAATATGAAGTTGTGGGGGGCTCATCGATAACAAGAAGCTGGGGAGAGCCCGAAATTTTCAATAACAATGAAAAAAATGCATTTGTCCGTGATATAATAAAATGCGCTGGGGGGGGGGGGGGAGGGGGGAGGAGGGGGTAGTAAAGAATTTGTAAAAGAGCTGCGTGGAAGATCTGTGGAGGGCAGAAATAAAAAAATGTAAGGAAGTAAACTGATTTTTGATAACGGAAGGACAACGGGAATTTTTCTATATTGTAAGGGAGCTGTACAAGAGTTGTAAGAAGATGCGTGGTGGACTGTAAGGGGGCTGTGTAGGGGGAGGATGGTCAAGTTAGAAATTTTAAGAATGGTGGGGGGCCAATCGATATTTCATAACGCAAAATACATTAAAATTGTCCCTTTATTTTGTGGGGAGGCTGTAAGGGGTCAAAATATGTAAAAAGATATACGTATACATATATATTTGTAAGGCATCGCCACCTATACGCTCTGATCGCCAATCCCTATATTTGAAAATATTTATTCTTACGTCTAAGCATATAATAAATCGACAAATTATTCTTCAAAACATTCATGTAGACAAACAAAGTGCACAAATAAAAAGATGCTTCAAAATAAAAAAATATAATCAATACATGGAATGTGTTCACAGATTTAGCAAATAATTCTTATCAATTCAATAGTAATGGATTACCCTCATTAATATTTAGGCTTGAAAATAAAACACATGGATAAGTTTTCTATATTTATGTAAGTTCCAAGCTTTTTTTTTAGCTTGAAACTTCGGATGGTTAGGTGATAGGTTGAATAACTCAGAATCAGATACACGTTGATGCAGAAAAACACCTGGAATTTTATTAATGACAATAAATAATTGTAAATAACAATACACAATATTCAAATAAAAACAATGTTTTATTATTGATTACCTGAATAAGCAATCATGTCGGTTTAGGTACTCGGAGCTTATAATAACAATTTAGACAGTTATAACATATTGAGTACGAATATCTTGAGCGCCTGTATTCAACTGACTAGGATACGCAGATAAGGCGAGGCAAGAATAGTATTGATGATTTAGCTGGACTCTCGTAACGACTCGAGATAGTTCTAAGTCACGCCAGCGACTAAGTTTGTGTGTGTGTTAAATACAACAAACTTACATCCCCCTACCCCGAGAGGGCTCGCCACGAACAGGATAATAAGGGATCATTTTACTTTTAAAAAAAATATTCAAGTTCTTCTTTTTCTCACCAGTATCTATTTTGCAAAGCAATTCTAACAGTTTTTCCACTATTTTGAATAGACCTATCCGAATCAGATCTAATTTCTTTTTTTTATCTTATTACTGCTCTGAATGTAAACTAAATCATTTTTTTCATATTATATTTTCGTGCATGTCTATCACAATACTGTTTGTTTACATTATGTGATCTGTTAGCATTTTTTAGTGCCACAGATCTATTAAGGTTGAGGTTATCATTCATGTTGTCGTTTAATTCTCTTGGAATAACTGAGTTATCTCCTTCTGTTAATAAATAATTTAGCGAAAAATCAGTGGAGCTATGGATAGTGTTGTTGCATTCTCAAATACATTGTTCTGCGATGGTCGACCAAGGTTTATTTTTATTTTCATATATCTTACAACGGATTCCATTTACCAAAATTTGGTTGGTTCGCTCATTCTGTCTGTCGAAAATGCACAGTCTATTGCTGTAAAAATGAGTTGAAAATTGTTTGTTTTAAATAATTTTGGAATTTTGTGAAGTTTATCCCTGGATATTGATCCGTTAAAACTGTCTCTATGTTACCTTTAGTTTCCACCTTTTTCACAACATTAATGAAATCTTGTGCTACCTGCGTTTTTGATGTTGAAATGAATGCGTATCGAGATAATTGGTCTACCATTAAGTGTAAATATTTTTTTGGTGATCTATTTCCACTAAAACCTTCTATCGTATCTATTGATATTATTTCTAATTGTTTTGATGCTGGACCTATTTGTGATCACGAAGCCTTAAAATTACCGAATCTTGTCTTGTTCTTTATGCATGTCTCGCAGGCCCTGCAAATGACTTCCATATGTTTATGCATTTTTTTAAATAAAAGATTGGTGTAATCGTTAATGACATTTATTTGACACCAATGTGACCTTGCGAATCATGCGGTTGCTTAAGTACGGTTATACCAAATTTTTCCGTTAAATATACCTTCTCTTTCTTATTAGGGTTTTATATATATGGGGCATTCTTTTTAAGATTTGACCCCCCCTCTGTCCAAAAATTAAGGCATTAAAAAAAATTTTTTTTGTGCTTATTTTGTAGGTATTAGACTACACTTTTTGTTGCAAAGTGGCTCTTGATAAAAAAATGATATGACAAATGACAGATGTAGGTTATGTG
>JAPYYV010036001.1:0-13455 GCA_030522625.1 Copidosoma aretas | reverse complement strand
GAGCGAGCGCGCGTGGGCCGAGCAAAGTATCTCGAGAAAATGGTAAACAGAGTGTGTGCGGAGTGATAAATCGACGGTCGCCGTAATTTATGTTTGCGCGTGTACGATGGTGCAGGCGGTACACATATAGTTGGGCGTGAAAAATTCGAATAGGACGGACGCACGGTGCTTTGCGTTTTATATTCATAGTAGACGTCGAAGAAGCTCGGCCCGCTTGTCGTACACACTTCGGAGAGGAAGAGACCAATTCGGAACCATTATTTCGAACGATTCGGGTCGATTCGGCCGTGATAATACACGGGCGCGCACTGTACGTTTCCGTCCCTCCGTCAGAGTACACGCGCATGCTCAATTACTCTGTAAATCTGCCCATCCTCTCGGCCGTACGTACATCCGGCCTACATTCGCGACAACATCAATGATGGACCCGCGTCACCGGGGACGCCGAGTTGGGGCCCCAAGGTCCGGTAGCGTTTTTGTTTTCTTCTTCTTTTCTCCTTTACCGCGCTTTTCAAATTAAAAAAAATAGTCGATTCGTCATGCGGGTACGGGGTTGCCAACTTTTTTGTTTTTTCCCCCAAAAATGAAAAAGTCCCATCGACCAGTGGGATAACAAAGTCACGACACTTGTAAAAACAGCGTGGCTGATGGTACACCCGCAATAACACGCGCGAACGTATTGCACGATCGATCCACGCGTGTACAACGCACAACGCAAAATACACCCCGCGACCCGGGCCGAACGGGCCGGCTGATCATCGAGAGCCCCGGGATCCGCGAGACGGAGCAGCGACGATCTCGAGAATACACGCGCTCGGCCCGACGACCCGTGAAACCGCGGATCTGGGGAGTATCTGCCCCGGACGCGGGCTCGCTCGCGTGCAATAATTAGGACGGCGACGCTTGGCCTTTGGGAAACTAACTCGGCGGAATCGTGCGGCTGCTGTTTAATTTCGATCCTCGGAAACTCAGCGGCGGACGACGGTGCGTTTGAAATCACGGTATATTGTGCCCATCATTGCACGAGAAAACCCCTCGCTCGTATTCTACGTACACGCGTGCACCGTCGCGCAAGGGACGTTGACCCGGAGCCAAGCGGGCCGAGGAGGAGGAGGAGGGCGCGACGACCCGACCACACCGGGGGAGGCCCCGCGCGATTTCCTCCTTGGCAGTCGTTGCGCGGGAGCCGCGCGGCGTGCGTCCGTGTGTGAATCAGCGCCAGGGATACAGCGGAGCTATTCAGGACGGGGAGAGAGCGCATCGGGCATATTCTGCGGCGGATCCGATCGGGGAATCCGAGGGCTGCAGCCTTCCCGCGCGGAGCACGCGAACGAGGTACGGATATAATACTGTTCGTTACCGCGGGCCTTGGAGCGCTCGATACCGATCGTTGCTGCTCGGAGAAGCGGGCGAGAGTTTTTTGCTCGGCGCGCTCCTTTGATGCTTCGTATTATATACTTTTGGTCCCTTTGGTCCGCAGGCATAGGAGGATGGGCTCGACGGCCGGGCTGTTGGCGCTCGTCACGCTGGCCGGCTGGGGCGGCATTCTCGTCGAGGGGAGTATCGAGAAGTCGGCGGGCAGGCAGTTGACGCTGAAGAATTGCGACTGCACCTGCTATGACGAGGATTGGCTGCATCACGGGGTGTTCGACGGTAGGTGGGCGTAGGAGCGAGTTTGGATGAGAAATGTGAAAAAATTTCAAGGTTGTGTACCCGTGCGTCGGTTTTTTTGAGTTTTTTTGCCCCGGTGAACTTCTTTTTCTTTGGTTAAAAAATTCAAAGAGCTTCAAAACTTACGTGTTTTTATATTTGTTGATCAAGTGAACGATCGAATAGAGTGGATTTTTAGTTTGTTCCTGCTGCAACTACTTTTTTCCGTACGATACACGAGTGATCCGCGTTAAATTTGAATATTTGTAATTTAATTCAAACCAGAGTTCAACCAACGGCCACCAGAAAAAATAACGGGGTAACGCGAAATCCAACGATAATGCGCACAAAGTTAGTTTGACAACAAGAACGAGAATTCTCATACCTCACGTGAGCGGGACAGAGCATTGTCTCGAAAAGACAATGCCCCCCCCCCCCCAATTCCCGTGCAATCACTCGAGACGGCAACCCTCGTCCAAATAAAACAACACTCTTTCCGCAGTGAACTCGACGCACGTGGGCAACGCGTACGCGGACGCCGAGGTGACCTTCGTCTCGCGCGCCGAGTGGAAGGCCCGGCCGCCCACGAAGATGCTCCTCGACCTGCTCGAGAACCCGGCCCCGTACGTCGTGATAAGCCACACGTCGACCAAGAGCTGCTTCACCAGGGACCAGTGTCTCCCGCACATCCGGCCCATCCAGAACTTCCACATCGAGTCCCACGGCTGGCTGGACATCGGCTACAATTTTCTCATCGGCGGCGACGGCCTCGTCTACATTGGCCGCGGCTGGGACAAGCAGGGCGCGTACACCCATCGCTACCACGACCGCAGCATCGAGGTATCGTTCATCGGGACCTTCACCCAGGAGAGCCCGACCGACGTCCAGCTGGCCACCACGAAAAAGCTCCTGGCCATCGGGGTCAGGGAGAAAAAGCTCGCCGAGAACTTCAAGCTGCTCGAGCACAAGCAGGTGGGCGTGCCGCATACTCGCAGGCCCGGCGATAGGCTCTACGATATCATCAAGACCTGGGAGCACTGGGATCCCTCCCTGACCAACTGACCGATCACCGTGCGTATGCATTATTACATGCATGCTTCGCAATTCGCACTGCCTTGTAGCCGAGAATATGTATTTTTTTTCTTTTCCCATCGAGTTGTAATAACGTATCCAGGACTTCGCGATGTTAAGACTGTACGGGATTTTCGAATATATTGGAGAATATTTACATTATGACGCGTAAGCTCGATAAGAAACGATGTACGGATGCTGATACGGTAAAGCTTTTGTTCCATTGATTCGATACTATTAAGCTCCTGGACAACATTGACAAGTGTTTCCAAAATAACAAAAAAAAATTTTAAGAAAAATCGCCTTATCGCGGGTCTCTTCTGCCAATGTTTTTGAGCGATGACAGACAATGGAGCTTCCGTGAAAACTGGATCGATGAGAGCATCAATTGGGTAAAAAAAATTGAGTTCCAAAACACGCGAAGTTGATCTATAATATATGTATGATTTCAATTGTAATAAAGATAAATGAATAAACTTGGATTCACACCGAATTTTTTCTGCCAACGGATTATTACAGAAATACGTTTGTCATTTACAGCAAATGTGATTGTCAGCAAGATCAAAACATAGGTCGTTCGCACTGTCTTGAAACACAGAAGTGCATCCATACTACTGCCGACTTCGCTGTCTCTGAAAGACCAGAAAGACGCATTCCGTCGAACGAGCATACGAAATATACGAAATACACACCGAACCATGAAATACCGCCAAAAGAGCCCCGCGGCGCTGCGCCGCCGACGCCGAGCGAAAATTAAAAAGTTCACTGCCCATTGCTCGAGCTGCAGTTTCGTTTATCCCCCGCCCCGAACGGAAAGTCGCGCAATGTCTTTTGAGCGCCGAATTCCTCCTTTGAAACGCCGCGGACTGCATTAAACGGCGCCCGGCCGCGCGGAAGGGAGGAAACTCAGTTTTGGCAACTACCGCGAGGGAGTTTCGCGCGGAAGGAGGCGCGCGCCCCCGGTGCGATTGTTACCGGATCGACCCGCCGTGGCTGCTTTTCTGGGGGAAGGGTTTTCGTACTCGATCGATCATCTCCGCGGTACTTTTCCGCCCGGCGGAAGCTTCATGGTATAGAGCTGCTGAACTCCGCTAATGCGTCGGATCCGCCCGGAGTGACGGTTGTTGCTTTAATTGCGGGTGAAAGTCCCGGATCGTCCGTACGACATTGTCAAAGGCTGTAGAGGGATTTCATCAAAAATCGATCAAGCTTATATACCTAAAAATCGTATAATTTTATTGATCTTTTTCTATTTCTTCAAGTGCCACGTTCTGGTCGTGTACAATTTATTTGAAACTTACGTGTCTGATATACGGATGAAATTATTTTCAGGCTCACAGTTGATCATGTTCATATCCCGACTTGCACCTTATATGCAATTATGTTTAGGCGTAAGCTTAATCAATTTTATACATTAACTTTTATACATGTGTGTACAACCCTCGGTACAACCATCTCTTTCAACAACTAATACGCGGTACAACCGTGCCAGCGTAAAACATTAAAGTAGCACAATCGAGATGGAACGTCAACGCTCGCTCCGCAATCCAATATTTATCCTTCACAATTATACGTCCATTCCGCGTCACGCAAATCGTTGTTTGTCGTTCCATCGAGGCTAATCGCGCTCTCCCCCCCCCCCTCCAATGGCGCTCGAGTAATCACCGGCCGTCGTATACCCCACGCGTATACGTAACGCGCGGATGACCCACTCGAGCTGCTCTTATGTACCACGGGAGCGTACGATCAAACGCACCGAGAAAGAAAACAGGCCCCGAAGTATCATTACCCCCCCCCGGGCGCTCTTACACGTTCCCCCCGGCGCCCCCCCCGCGCGCCCCCCCCCCCCCCCCCCCCCCCCCCCAGCCGGGGGGGGGGGGGGGGGGGTAAAAGCTCGTCGAGCTGCCGTGTATATTATCGCACGACGGGCTATTTCCAGGTGCCCGATGGGACGGGCTAACTCGATAGCGGAGGGTGAGACCACGGGCTCCGGATGGTGCATCCGTCACGCTGTGTATTATTTATAGTCAAGGGGGGGGAGCTTGCGACGGATATTTTTCACGGCCGGACGCTCGCCGGGAATAACCGGGGCTCGCCTCCTTACCGCTCCCCTGGCTTGTGCTCGTGTACACGGGGGACACCCATTTTTTTCCCGCACGGATCCCCGGACTCTTTTTTTTTCCATACTCTTATTGTCGCTGTAGTGTACGCGGGTGTTTCGTACCGTGAGCTTGGCTTTTTCGGGCTTTCAGAGCTTTTTCTGGCAGAGTATCGGCGAGTTTGCGAGTGTTTCGCGCGTTTTTGTTCAACTCGCTCTTTATTAATCCTAATTATTAATAAATCGGCCGAATAATTTTTTGACGACAGTGTGATCACGATGCGAATACATTTCACGCTCTCCCTTATTTTACCGAGTACACTTGTGAACAGGAAATTACCGAAGTTGAACGAACACCAGGGTTTTATTTCTTCGCCCGTCGATGGCTCGTCTTACCCGACCCGGATGTTTCTACTTAGTTTTGCAGACGATGACATTTTCGAGCAAAATTGCGACTGAAAAATTTATAAAGAAAAGAAAAATTTGTAGACTTTAAAAGAGCGATTTTATCGACGAAGCAGAAAACATCGCGCACTGTCGTAAGTAAATAATATTTCGACTCCCGTTTCAATCGATCCCTCGCGCGATGAAAAAGTGATTCGACACTTCTGAGTTCATCAACGGCAGCGGTTCCTCGTAATTTCGTAATAATTCTCCGCAGCGTCGATTCGCAATACCCCGCGAGCGACATCCACCCGACACCCGCCGCGTTTGAAATAACCAAATTAATACAAACTCCTTCCCCTCGCGCCCCGTCGCAGCGGGCGGCGGAGCTCTTCGGAGCGCATTACCCCCATTATACTCCGTCGCCCATCCCGCGAAACCCGACGGACGGCGAACATTTTCGCGCCGCGGAAGACGGGAGAGGAAGGAGCGTGGCAAGTATGTATACGTACGGGGGGCGTGCATAATGCGACGCGGCGACGGGCGCCTGAAAAATTCACGCGCGCGCTCTCGACGCTGACGGGCCGCCGTTCTCCGTTTGACATTACCCCCCCTCCGTCCGACCCTGCACAGTTCTGCGAGGTTTTAATTAACTCGGGACGTCGTCGCTGAATTTCGAACGAAATTTAAATTTTTTTCAAATTTCCCGAAACGACGCCGATGTTCTTACCCGCTCGTCCGGAACACACCGCACCACGGGCCACAAAACGGTTCGCCGGCGGCGGACCGAACCCTTCCGATCAAACTCACCCGAAACGCGACGAGGCGGGGGGGGGGGGGTCCCCCCAGCTCGCCGGGGGATAAAAACAACAGCGCGCTCAAAGCGATCGCCCCGGAGCTTCGGGCGGGCTTCGAGTGTGTTTTCGAGCATCGACGGCCCGCACGCGCGCGGGAGCGGCGAGTCGCTCGGGCTCGATGAAACTGGAAAAGAGCGCGCCGCGCTGTGCATACGGCGGGGGGGGGGGGGGGCCCCCTCGGAGCGCCGCTCGAAATTCCGGGGACGTCCCGATTTTTCCGGCCGAGTCGCAGGGAGGGGCGCGAGTGCGCTGTTTCCGCGGGGGGGTTTTTTTTCTCCCCCCCGGTAAAGAGAATTTTGAAAAAGGTACGGGCGGAGCCATCGGCCGGAAGAATCGGCCCGTTGCGCGCCTCTCTCGTGCGACGGGAGGACGCGTTTTTGCGGACGGGTTTCACGGCCTTTTGGTTTCCACGGGAATGAGCGCTCGACGGGGGCTCGGACATGGAAGCCCGGAGTTGGTAACTTTTTGATGCTCGTTTAGTATGATTTGGATAGGGCCGAGATTGTACGGTACGGTGAGTAGAAAAAGTACTTTGACGTTCGTTGTTTCGTTGGTACGGGGAAAAGTGTACGATATACCGGTGGAGAAAAGAAAAATGAGTTGGCTCGAAAAGAGAAATAAAAAAGTTCAAAGTGTAAAAAGGCATAAAACTGTGGAACAGACCAGGTACGGAGAAAGTAAAAGCAAGTTGAATATGGAAGAAAAAAAAGAAAGGAAAAAAAAAAAAAAAAAAAAAGAAAAAAAAAAAAAAAAAAAAAAAAAAAAAAAAAAAAAAAAAAAAAAAAACTACAAGAAATAAGGAAGGGAGAGCCGAGGAAAATGAAAAAAAGCTCGAAATAAAGAAGCTGTGGGGGAAAGCAAAAAATTACAGCACAGTTTAAAAGGGGCACTGGAAGACAGCATAACTTGTGAAAAACAACAGGATAGCAAGGCACGGAGCTCTACCCGCAATCGCGTATTTTTGTGTTACAAAGGAAATATGTTTCCAATTTAAAATAGTGCATCTTTCAACTAGTATCTTGTGAAAAATCCTCGGCTTTCATCTAATACAAGGCAATTCTGATACATTCACCGTCGATAGCAGAGTTCGATAGCAACATTGGAAAATTTTTGCATTTTTTGTTCGACACTTTATTCTCGAGCACCAACTAAAAACGTCACCTGCTGTACAGCAGTGACCCTGTTTGAGACTCATCTTTCAAAGGATTCCAAAATCTCCCAATCTCTTTGCGTGAATGTTTCTTCGGAACGAGAACAAGTGATTGTTACGGAAACTGCATAATGTATCACGTCACGGAAGCACTCGAAAACATAAAATAAGCGTCTCTCTGCGAAGGCACCCTACTAAAGCACTTGGCAGGGTATATTCCCACTCGCGTCTCTGCAAAGGAAGCCGTTCACTTTGGAGAGAAGGCGCCCGCGATAAAATTTCCACCAACTCGACAGTAACATCGCAGCGAAAGTATCCCTCGAAATTCCCGGCCCGAGGAATCCTGCAGGCGCGGGAAAATCCAAAAAATGCATCCTCCCCTCCCTTCCTATTCGGCGCGAAATCCAATTTTCCGCCTCGCAAAAACGTCAAGCCCAGCTGGCAAAGGGCTCTCGCGCGCGCGTGTTTCCAAGTGAGATGTATCTCCTCAGCCGCGCCTATTGGAGGACGGCCAAAAAAAGAAAAAAAAAAAAAAAAAAAAAAAGGGTGACGGGGAAGAAGTTATCGCGATATGGATGCGAACGGCTCTATTCTCCGGCTGAAAACGGAAAAACGCTCGCGGAGAGCATCACTCGCCCCGGTGGAACTTAAGGTTGCATTCGAGAAACAAAAAAAAATTTGTTTTCCCATCATCGATTCGATTTCTGTTTTTATTCGGGATGGCACTGCCCTCTGGGATTGGGATGTATGCAACTAGAGAAACATTTTTCGGAGATATCAAATGATTGGATTGACTCGAATCTATGAATATAATCTGTAGGAGTTTCAGACTTTAGAATCAAATTCCATTGCTCCTGTAGTAGGAAATGCCGGAATGCAGAGAAAAATGTCATCAAACTGATAAATTCCTCGATCAATATTTTGTCCATCACCTCACGCATCGCACGAATCACATGTGTAAATTTAGAGGCCCAGCTTTCAAGAGTTACAATATTGGCAAGTAGGATTTCCTACATTTACATCATCAATCTCCCTCGGCTGCGATGGGGAAAATTCACAAAAGCTCTCCCTCCAATCAAAATTTCATCAGAGCCCCTTCCCCCGGGCATCGGGATTCGGAGCGCCAATACCGTAAATTTAAACTCCGCCACGGCAGTAAAACCGGCCGCTCGAATATTTAAGGACCCTCCGCGAAAACCCGCTCGGACTTTTAACGCCCGCAGTCCCGATGAAACGGCTCTTCCGGATTAACGCGCCCGAGTTTCCTTCGACGGCTGGGTTTTTTACGAGGAGCCTCGGCGCTGTCTCGCGTGAAATTTTAATTTGGATTTTATTTTTTTTCCTTTTTCGTCGATCGAACCGCACCGCAGACCGACCGAACGCGGGTAGGTACTATAGCTACTGGAAAATGATGCCCGCGATAGGGGGAAATTCAGGGGTCCCCTGAACTTTGATCACTTTCGCGAAGCTCGAGGACGCCGTTTCGCGAAACTGCCCGGCTATATCGCTCTCGTAACGGGGCTCTGAAATTCGAGGGCCTTGTTTTTCATTCGACGAGCGTATTGGCTGGATGTGATTATTTTTGAAAGTGCGCGAACCAGAACTTTGACGAATATATATATGCGTACATAGATGGATGGTGATAAAAATTGTAGAAGACAGAAGTGGAAGGAAAAAAACTTACCGAGCAACGATGCGAAGACCATGACGAAGCAGGTGCCCAGGTAGACGTCGATGGACTTGACGTAGGAGATTTTCGGTAGTGCCGCGTTGGTCGAGGACATGAGGGTCGTCATGGTGAGCACAGTGGTTACTCCGAGGGAGACCCGAGCGGGGGTCGCGTGTCGGTTTAGCCAAAAGCTCACCCACGAAATTATGACGATCAGACCCGAGGGTATGTAGATTTGGATCAGGTAGTAGCCCATCGAACGGACGAACTGGATCTCGCAGGCCAGTCGCGAGTAATTACCTGCGAATTAGACAGCAGAGCCACGTGTTCGAGTTCCCCCTTGTTGCCAATAGCCCGGACGTTTCTTTCTTTCTTTCTTTATTCACATATTTGTATTCCCCTTTGCTTTTTGCTTTATTTTTTTTCACCATTCGCTCCACCATTCTTTCACCTTATTTTGTTATTTTGTAGCTTTTTGTCTCGGCGCTTTCGCTTTTCTTTGCCTTTTTCATTACTGTTTGTCCTGCGTGTCGGCACTTGTGCCCCCTCTCGTCCTAGTCCGAGGGTCGGCTCGTTTTTTTTTCCATTTTCCTAGTTTGCGGGGAAAAATGTTCTCTTGGAACGACGATTGTATTGTTTTAAGATTCTTTCTTTAGGCATTTGTTACTTTAAAGTCGCAACGATAATGAACGAGTAGAAATTGCATCGTACAAAATCAGATGATGTAATAAAAAAAAAAATGATGCTATGAAATGATGAACAGAGTTCGTACGTGTGTAAATAATATTATACCTCATTGTGGAAGTGTTCTTTCATGCCATTTATTACTTTGGTAGTACGATAAGTACGTTTTTTTAATCATCGTCACATGGAATATCATCGAGTGATATAAAATTACATGAGAAAACGTGCACTACATTGGGCAACATGAAATATTACGTTTGATTCTTTGCCACCGCTTTTCCAAGTTGTTCCGTCCATTTGAAATTATGCCGCTTGGACTAATTCAAAGGGAACCACTTTCGAGAGGCCAGAATCTAATCGTCCCTCCCATCATACGACCAGCGGGAAAACCGGGAGAGCAAAACAGCTGCGCAAAAAGGGGCTCCTCCGACCGGTGCGGAGCGCGCGGGAAAAAACAACAGAACAGGTACACGTACATACACGCGCGCCCGACCCAATTTCGTTTGTTCCTGCGCTTACGCTCGGATTAGCCGGCTCTGCAGGAGGAGGAGGAGGAGGAGGGTCGGGCAAAAAGAGGGACGGCCCGATGGATCCTCGAGAAGAAGCATCCCGACCCTCTTTGTCTGATTATCCGTCGATACAATTTTCATGCTCGAGTTGATGCGGGTTGAACATTTGTTCATAGCCATTCCATATTATACTATTAAAGGTTATATCCTGGTAATCAGATGGCAATTCTTTAAAATTACATTTACGTACAATGTTATGGTTTGGTCCGCTCCGTGTAGATATTATACCAATACATCTTTATAGTGTATCTCTCAAACGCCCATTAAAATTTCTATGCTCTTTGCGTAAGAGCCTCACTTTACACTATGATTTCTCTAAAACCGTGCGGCTAGTCCTTCTAAAATTTGAGTGCGTCATGGAATAGGGTGTACAAATGCAAGTATAGGACTTCTGAATTGAAAACCTGTAGGAAAGCTTTTTTTCGCTCCAACTCCCTCAAATGCTGCGATTTTCTTTGCGTTCGTCCGTAATTCGAGATGTCCTCGCTGCCTCATCTTTTTCCGAGGAGATACAGGGGGACGATTGGAGCTCATTGGGTTCTGGGTTGATGAACAAAAGTCGGGACGAGTTCGCGGGAAGGGTAATTAAATTCAAAGCGAGAGGGTCCGGCGAAGGACACCGATGAGTCGAGTCGAAAAGAACTTTGAGCAAAGTTCCCCGACAGTTTGACAATCAGAGCTACATTGTTCCGTTTTTCGAGAACAATCGCTCGCTCGGGTACATGTACTCGCGAACTTTCGGCTTTTGCGGCGAATAGTTGCGGAATCAGTTTTTCGAAAGAGGAGCGAAAAAAATTTCAACGCTTCGACCGTGTATTCGGATCGCGCGAGACGGAAACGATTCGAGAGAAAAACGATTCGCAGAACGCGATGAATATTAGCGCGCGCTCGCGCGGCGCGTTGTATTATATTATTCCGGGGGACGCGGTGTTTTTACGGCCGTCGCAACTTTATTACGTTTTATTGTCGGCCGTTTTGCGCACAAAGGGCCGCTCCCGGGGCGTGATTTACGCCGAGCGTTTTCCGGTCAGCTGCCGCGAGGACCTAAATTCGGGAGAATCAATGCGCCGAGCGCTCGTGACGGCTGTTGGCTTTATTTCCGGCGAAATTCCGTGCTTTATTTTCGTTTCGCCTCGACGGAGGAGGATTCGTTACAAAATTCAGGGAAGGGGTCGGGGGAAGGAGGTATATATATACTGGCGTACCATTGATTGGCACGGATTCTTCTTCCGTCTCGGTGTGATTGCTGGGGGGGGGGGGGGGGAGAGGGGGAATCAGGACACTTCTCGGTGCGTCTGTCGAAGTGAAACGATCCAAGGTGACTTTGACGATGGAACGAGGAGCAGATAAATCCGAGTGTGTTACAAAGTATGTAAATGCAATATCAATGTAGCTCCATTGATTCGTACACTGAGAACAAAAATCGTAAATTTTTACTACTCATATCAGCACCGTTGATTTGTGACAAGTTGGCAAATTAAAGAAATTATTGTTCAAACAGTAAAAAGTATGGATGTAAGTAAGTGCATTATCAAACGCAAGTAGTATTTCAACCATTATATCATTTAATCAGTTTGCACATGTTCACGTAGAAGTTACTGCCACTCAAACTATGGGTTGTGGTGCCATAGTCTCATATATAAAGCTTGTCCCTCTACTATCTGACCCACATGAAGTGTGCAGACACAAGTGTGGTATGTTTGCAGCTACTTATGGAGCATTGTAATTTTCGATGTTTCAACTATTATCTTTATTGTTCCAACTGTAATTTTGATTGTTCAAACAGTAATTTTTTTATTCGGCCAACTTGTCAGCGCGGTTAATACTTTTTCCCGAAACATACTCTCAATACTTATGTTTTACTCTCAGTGTACGATTCTAAACGAAAAAATATCAAGGCTAGAGCGTGTAAAACATTCCGTGGCAAATTTGAAATGTACTTGCAAGCGCAGTGGTTAAATCAGCAACGAGCATGTTCTGCATGAATTATTCTTTGCGTTCACGATGATTATATTTGATACGCTTGGCAAAGCAGTCCGTCAATCATGAGTTTTATCGTTCAAAAAGATTATCACCACTGTCGTTGTGTATTTTACAAAAATAAAAATTCCAAATCAGGCGACTCGACATCAGAAAGATGTACAAATAGTTTTACTTTCTTTTGTCGTGGGAAACGGTATTTCAGTTGGCCAAAGCTTATAAAAAATCAATGAACCGCGTCGGCTATTGTCACAGTACAGAGTCAAAAATCACCCCCACCCAAAGACTCAAGAGCGTCACCTAAACTTTCCTCATTCTCCGAGCGCGAAACCCTAAATCCCCCAAACCGTTGCCCGCTCTACACGGCAATCAGTCACCAGCCGAAGGGAGCAACAAAACCCCCGCCCCCTTGAAAAATACACAAGCCCCACCTGCCCAGGCACAAACCCTCACCCTCCCACCCCCGTCATTGTAATTCCCAGGATGCATCGCGACCACGGGCGTCACGTAGCCCAACTCGGGAGAGCCCCTACGGAGTATTCGGGCAGCGTCGCGCGGCCCGCATAAACGACACCCCCCCCTTCGACTTCCGAAGACGTACAGGGGAGGGAGGGGGGGGGGCGGCGATGACGACTATATTCCGCTGTTTGCTTATGCGCGACTCGGCGTCGAGGATCGCAAGTTCGGGGGTGGCTTTGTATATACGTACATCTCGTCTTCGGTTGTCTACTGTTGACGCGTTGGCGGATTCAGGGGGGGCTCGTTAGGGAGGTTCCGAAAGTTTTTGCGGGGAGCCGAGAAGTAATCGGATCGGAGATTCTTTGGCCACCGGGGGAGGAGGGGCTCGAGAAATTTAAAAGCGCCCGCGGAACGAAGATCGATGCGGCGCTCTGGGCCCCGGCGGGGGGGGAGTCCGCGGTGGCCGGGGGGGGGGGGGGGGGGGGGGGGGGGGGGGGGGGGGGGGGGTGTGGGGGGTGTGGGGGGGGGGGGGGGGGGGGGGGGGGGGGGGGGGGGGGGGGTTTCTTCGTAATTGAGGACATAATTTCGCGCGGCTGGCTCGCGGGGTTTGCGTTTCTGCGAGTGAACGCCGGCCGATTAGTCAGGCCCGTGGGTGTTTATATACGTACATACGTACGCACGGCTGACGGCGCGCGGTTGCTCGGAGGCGCGATAACGGAGTAAGGGATGAGACCGAGAGGTGGGGTATATTTCAGCGGCGAAGACTACGCGGTGTACTTGGGGGATTAGGACGTAGTGTAGCTGCTGTCGCGGTGAGGGTGTTTTTTGCTCTTTGAAGTGGGGTTGTTCTCCCGTTACTCGGGGTTTTTTTTTTTCGGAAGGAG
>JAPYYV010035982.1:0-16905 GCA_030522625.1 Copidosoma aretas | reverse complement strand
GCTGCTGCCTCATTCTCGTGCCTGCGCGTGCCGCTTTGTTTGCATATTCATCGTCCTCTTCTTTAATTTTTCAGGTGCCGATTTTTTGGTGAACTCAATGCATGCCGCGCACATACAGGTACGCGCGACCGAATCGTGGCTTTTGCTCAATATTTATGTTCACTTCATGCTGTCGTCGCTCGCGACCGATGTTATGTATTCTCCGCGAGATCGCGCGCATATATTTTTGGGATGCCGTAGTCGATATCGGCACGAAATGACAAACGGGGAAAGGTGGATCGGTCGTATACTGTTTCGCCGTATAGCTCCATCATATTACAAACGGATTTCGTGCTCACTTGCGTATCTATGTATGTGCATGCACACAGCTACACGCACATACGCACGGTTGACTCGAGCTCTAGTTGAATCAATGTACTCGCATTTTTTAATACACACACACACACACACACACACACACATCCACACAGCGCGGTCGAGCGATGAATCATACCCAGGCGCGCGCGGTAAACGAGCCAGAAATTCATCGCCACCGATACCTCTACAAGTACCCACAACAGTTCGACAAGCAAATTACGCCGCTCGGGAGTGTACAGTACGACCCAACGATACGGTCCGACAAAACTTCACTTCGACCTCGTTATAGAAATCCAAGAAAGGGAGTTAATGTAAGCTGCAGCAACGCTATTCCGTTTCACCGCACCATCAGAAACTCTCGGGCCGACGTACGTATTACACGTACAACACACAAGTAGGGTAGTCATACATAATACCCATGCGCGCCTGCTCCGATGGAGTTGAAAAATCTGGCGCGCATCGAGCCGTCGATCGTAATCGTCGATGAAGCCTTGCCGAGAGCCAAGGCCGTAGCCGGCTGTATTATATATATATATATGGTTGCTCAGGGACGTGTATAGGCAATCTCATGTCTGTTGACCGATCGTATATGCATACACACCAACACCCACACTGCACCTACTACACTCGCGTATTCTCCTCTCCACTTCCAAAGTAGAATCGGTCCATGGTGAGCGCGCCCGACAGCTCGGATCATGCGGAGACGATCGGTCGCGAAAAACCGTATGCACATTATCATCGTGTGCCATGTGTATTATATAATACGCGTGAGTCGAGAGCCAAATACGTGTCCTCGACCTCGGCAGCTGATGCTGCAGCCGGCACTTCATGGCAGCGTTGTGTATTTTTATAAAAGTCGTACTGTGTGGACGAGAAGAAAAATCGGTAACACATCCAGGACGCGCTGCCTCCTCTGTACTTCGCTCGAAGCTGGGTATTATACCAGCGGTGCTGGCACACGCGGTTATCATCATTCGGGTTGGTCACGATTCGTTACGGTTTTTAAGGCCAGCCGAGTGGAGATCTTTTATTTTCCTCTTCTTCTCCTTTGGTATAGTAGACCGGCCGAGTTTGTTGTGGCTCGGTTTCAGCTTATATGGATAGGTGAATGCGGGCAAGTTTTCGAGCGGTTTGAAGAGGATCCTTGCTTTGGTCTCGAGCTACTTGTTTTTTATCAAGGATGGGCGCGCGCGTGTATGAGAGTACATATAGGCTAAGCTGATATGTATAGTGTACGTATGGACTTGATTAATGGACGTGTTTGCTTTTTACGAGAAATCACTGCAGATCAGGCTCTCGATCAGGATATTTTTCAAGAGCAAAGTTTTTTAAGCTACCAACCATGTTGATTTTTAAAACTGTGTGATCATCAGTTTCGTATCCATCAACTACTGACAGTGTAATCGGAAGAGTATGGCAGTCTCACTGAGTGATGCCAAAAACAAGACTACTCACACAGTAAAAGTACTTGTAAGTTATTTTTTTGTTTAATGTTTTTTTATTTTTTATTTCGATCGGCTGCATTATTACAATATATTGGCTTCCAATTTCCTGTCTTAAGCCAATTTAATTTCCAAGTCTTTTATTTCTATCGATCAAAGAAATATCGAGCTCGACAATACATTGTACATTATTACAGTTCCCAAATAAAACATATTTTGTTCAACGTTCCGTGTTTGTAACAAAGGATGCTGCAATAGATAAATTTTCCACCGAATCGTATGAGCTTGTGCAGCGTTTCATAAAGAACAAAACAGCGCACGCTGAAATGTACATAATGACCGAGCCGTGCGCAGTAGACCGCCATAATTCAAAGTAACGAAGCCTTGGAGATGTCCGTATAACCTTGATACGAATCGATGGGCGCGTGTGCGCCGGATGTTTGGTCGATGCAAACCTTTCAGGTTCTCGCTTCTGCCTGCTCCATTTTCATACTGCGGCATTTCGTGTATCACGAAACGCGCGCGGGCTCACGGAAAAAAAAAGTTAAGTAGCCTGAAAATAACGGCTCCTCATGCTTTGTTCCTCGAGTTTCTTGTCTGCGTGATAAGATTTGCACAAGTTTGGATAAAACATCATCCTCCACTATCGTTTGCCATATTGAAAACATATCGGCTTCATCTCTGGAAAAAGTTATCTGC
Source organism: Copidosoma aretas (assembly GCA_030522625.1). Lineage (NCBI taxonomy): Eukaryota > Metazoa > Arthropoda > Insecta > Hymenoptera > Encyrtidae > Copidosoma > Copidosoma aretas. Next base: position 14,407 of record JAPYYV010035982.1, on the reverse strand, counting down.
AAAAGACTGCACCTCTGCACCAATCATCATCGATACCTAAATGTTATAATCATAACACCTTCGACATCACCTGACAAATTGATGATAACAAATTATCCAGCTACCCTCTTACCAAGCAATCACAACCAACGTTGATCCAACTTTGATGACAAACATTTGTAATCATAAAAGCCGTAATTTTCATTTTTTCCCATTCATCCCGCAACTATCGACGAATGAAAGGGAAACAAAAATAATCAGTCCACCCGTCCCACCCTCCTAAGCCCGATATCCTCATCTCACCCCGATCGTCCCTCCGGGCGACGACGCCACAGACCCGCCACCAGCCGTTAATCAACACAACACTCGGCTGCCCGACATACTCATCACTCCACCGCTGGCCATCGGTGCATTCCCTTTACAGCGTACACACACACACACGCGCTCGTCCGACGAACGGTACACGCGGGCCAGAAGCTCGCGCTCTTTTTTACGACGATCATCCGGCTGAAAATCCGTCGGCGCTCGCGCACCGTGCGCGTATTGCGCGGGTAAACGAATGCGTGCGTTGCGCTTGCGCGGCGTGTTACACCGCGCGCGATTCAGGGTGGGGCGCTCCGAAGAATCTCCGAGGCATCCGGTTCGGCGTACGCCGAGCGTACGAGTTGTTCCGCCGATCTCGAGTTCACCGTAACATGGGCTGGTGAGCATCTTTCTGAACTTGCATCAAAATATGAAAATAATGCCCGAGTCTACATCTCGGCTCGGTGCGAGTGCCATGTGTAATTGGCAAGTACACCTGCTGCTGGACTCTCAATTAATTTTACGCTTCGTAATGAGCGCAGCGTATATAGGATCCGCCGATAAAAGTGGAAATTAGTCCCTCGACGCGAGCTCCTGTACGTATGCGTATGAATTACGCGTGTAGCAACCGTAAGGTGCGTAAAACGCGATCGTAGCTCGAATTAATCACCCGACAGCTCGTCGGCATCGGCTCGAAACCATTGAACCATCACCCCTTTATCCCGCGACAATTGCCACCTGACGCGTGCAACGGAACCTCGGCTGCGATTCTTCACCCGCCGAAGCGAGTGTCACTTACGCGCGCACGCATCACCTAACCGTGAAACGCGGTAAGCTCCGCACTACAGACACTCTGGCGCACCGGCAAGCTGTTGTATTACGGTTCTTGCCTCGCGCTCGAATTCAGAGGCAAACGAGAGCCAGCCCCCCCCCCCCCGATGTTACTAAAACGCTGTGTATACGGTGCACATCGGAGCTGTAAAAAAAAAAAGTAGGAAGCGCATCGCGCGGATTCCACGGAATTCACCGGCAGAAGTGCTGCGCCGGCGTGTTCTATACGGCGCGAGCAATTATGAAAATTAGAGGGAAGCACGAGCAGAGATGAATAAGCCTTTTCTCCCTATTATTCATAACGCCTCCCTCTTCCCCCCGCGCGCGTATATACGTACAAGACGCGTTGTCCGCCTCGCTCCGCAAAAAGAGGAGCCGTGCAACTCTGATTTACGCACCGTAAAGTTCCCCCTCCTCCTCCTGCGGGGTAATGTATTTTTTTTTACGCACCTTAAATTCCCCCCCCCTCCCCCGGGGGGGTAAGGTATTAATCAGGACTTTTGAGAGTGGCCTGGTTGCTTGGGGGGGGAAAAAAAAAAAAAAAAAAGCTCACCGGGTTGATGATTACCGGGCGGATTTACGTAAGTTAGGAAGTTGCGGACTGCACTGCTCGAGCTAATTTTCTCCCCCCCCCCCCCTTCTCTCTTTGATGCGAATCGCGCTTGTTTGATTCGGCAAAGGGGATTTTTTCGTTCCGCTGTTTCGTAATTTGGAATTCTTTTAAAATACACGCTCTTCGTCTAGTGCGCCAGTATATTGTTAATTTTCGAAAAAGCTTCTTATCTTGGCTTTTCAAAGGTATATTATCGCGAGACTAATTAGAATTTGCGTCAGTACATAGCCACGTAGATAATGAACAACGTAAAGTGTTAGAGCTCTATGTGACGTCAAGAATTTTGACATTACTATATAAATTTAATGTGTTCGTCGATACGAGGAAACATGCAGGGGCAAACCAAATATTTCCTGCTGACATAAAAAATGAAAAGTACTTCCAATGAATTTTTTTACACAAGAATATTGTGAAATGCGTCGCACCATATACCATAAATCGATTAATTATTTGTGCAATCAATAAAAGATAAACGAATTCATCAGCGTTGTATCATGATTATAATACTTTTTTTTTAAACATAGTAAATTTATATAAATTTAAAGTTCTAATGAAAATGCTAATCACAAAGCTCAACGTATTTGTGAGAAAAGTGTTGTGAAAAAAAATCATCCCGAATTTCATAATAAATTCGCAGCCATGTTATTACTCTTGTCTTACATTTTACATGACGTAACATTTTCCCTTCCTCAATAAGGCGTACACCGCTAATTAAAATTCTTTTTTCTCTTCTGTTGCAGGTGAGTTACAAAAATAGCAGTGCAGCCGAGTCTTCGTGTACAACACTCCATAAACGCGTACGTAAGTTCAAGCATCCTCATCATCTTGCTCGAGCGTAATCCGATGTACGAATTAGCGTTTTCAAGCAATTAGCCTGCATAATAAATTAGCGTGGCCGTAACTGTGAATTTTTCATCTGCTAATTGTTCCCAGCCCGGTTCGGCCCCTTATCTCCCGTCGAATTCCGTTTAATCGTAAAAAAAAAAAAAAAGAACGAGCGGCCAACACATGAATAAACCGACGAGCGTGAAGCTTGTTTCGATTCGCCAAGCTTGAGCTGAAAACAAAAAAAAAAAATGCTGCTGTTCGTTAACAGTTATGACTAGCGACTCGTACTCCTCGCGCGCAATAAAACATGCCAATTAGAGATTACAGATCGTTCCGCTCGCCTCGGAATTCCGCGACAATGTAGTCAACTTGGGTGAAATTTAATCACCCAAAGTATCACTCGCGGCGGAAAGGAAATCAATTCGCAACCAGACAGAGGGTCCATTAGGGTACGCTCGCGCGAGTAGACGGATTACCACCACCGGACTTCTCAGGAGCAATCGGAGGCGAGAAAAAAAACAACAACAAGCACATTACGCGTCCCGCTGCGCGACGTTGGGCAACGGGCTCTCTCCTCGGCGCGTAAATTATCCCTCGACGACGACGGGCCCGCGCGGCTGCCGTCCGCCGCGCTTGTCTCGTCCTCGCGCGCGAAATTTCCGCGAGACAGATCGATTAAATTCCATGACGCGCGCAAAGAGTAACTCTGGCCGTTGCGCAAGAAACTTTCGATTCCAGCCGGGTGCTGTTCTTCGCAATGTTTTTGCACCCATTCTACGTTGGCTCTACCCCATTATTTCTCCGGCGCGAAAAATAATCTCGCGCACATTGCACCATCTTTTTCCCCATCGAGAGCTTCTGACCGTACGCTCAAAGTCCAGCGTTCATCGATCGTCTGGTGAACGTCCCACCTTTTTCGTCGGCTCGTCACTCGAATTTCCGTGGAAAGCCGACTCGTGGTTTCCCTCCAATCGATAGGCGAATGAACGTTTTGCCGCGGGGAGGGGTCAAGGTCCTGCCGTCAGCGAGCCAAGCTTCTGGCGCAGGCTTTTCGTGGGCTGCGAGCTCCGGTTCTCTGCGGGGCTGCTGCCGATCGATACTTTATTTTGTTCATTGTCTCGAAGCCTCTGCTTCTCTTGGTACCGTCAACTTCAACGATGAAGCTTTAAAGGGAGTCGTACGAGCTTCACCGAGCTGCTGTAACGGAAAGGCGGAGTAAATTGCAAAATGATCTTTCTCAAAATAATTAGTCGACATTATTGTTTTGGTTTGGACGTATTTGTACAGGAAGCAAGTGTACCCTACACCTAGCCTCCGTGCATATCTTTGCGTTTATATTTACTGATTTGAGTTTATGGTACAGTGAGTTTCAGCCACAGATGGTTATCGATCACGACTTATTTTATCAAATGTACCGACCGCCCGAAAAAATCCACCCGAGATGTTGAGAATATTTGGCGAGCCAGACGATCAGCCAACATCCATTATACCGTCCGCGGACCAGCTTTTTGAAACAGCATCGTGAGAGAGAGCTCGTCCCCCAAAGGGAATGAGGACGAGACGCGAAGAAAAACTCGCTCGATCGCCGGCGACGGCGCGGGAAGAAAAAGGGGGTGAAAAATCTCGAAGAAGGAGACGACTCCCCCCCGAGCGAAGGAGGAGCGGGAACCCTGAAAAAGCCGGCAAAAAACGAGCGAGCTGCCCCGACATCCGGCTCCTTCCCCTCGCGGGACGAGCCTCGTCCACGACACCCGTATACACGTAGTAGCCCGGTCCCGCTCTCCTTAGCGGATGCTGCTACCCGCCTGAGGACCTTGGGAATCACCGCGCGCGACAGGGCCGCCGCCGCGGCTACCGATCGCCCATCGACGACCGCACAAAGGGGGACGAGTCCCTCCCTCCCTCGCGTCGTCCCCCGCTCGAGGCCATCCCCGGGTTCGTTTTTTCCCTCCCCTGCGCGCTGCTCACGCACACCTTGCGGCCGCCCGTCGTCGGCGGGCCAAGAGAGCGGGGATGGCGGAAGTATAGTATATACGCAAGGTACAGCTGCTGCCTCTGTCATATACACACAGCTCGTGCTGCCACCACCACCATCACTACTATTATTCCCCGTGTCTCCTCGCGGGCAATTACTTTGGCCACTTGGGCGTGTTGTACATGCTTTATTATTAGCCGCTCGGCAGCGCGCGCCCGTCTCTCGCGGGGGCTCATTCGTGGCGCGTCCGGGGGGGCCCGTGGGGGGCCCCCCCGGGGCCCCTTTTTTCCGGCCGCCCGGGGGGGGGGGGGGGGGGGGGGGGGGGGGGAGCCGTATATTTATCGGGTATTAATTTCGCTTCGGCCGAGGTCACGCGTTTTGGATCTTGCAGCTTCGGCAGCAGAGAGAGACATGGGTGGCGTCTCTGTCGTTATACGCGTACGGAACCATTCGATTAGCTTTCGATCGGGCAGGCACCCGTACGTATGTACGTACGGGAAACACGATAGGCTTCGATTCGGATCGGAGAAAGGTGGGGCCCCCTCTTTCCCCCTCCCCCCGGCTGCGAGCGCGGTTAATCGGAAAAAGCACCTTTTTCGCCCAGCAGCGATCGGTTTCACTCTCCTCCCTACGGGCCCGTACAATCGCTGGCCCTCGATTTCGAATCGCCATACCGCCGAGATGAAGAGGGTCGGGCGATTCGGCTGATTTTCACCCCGCCCCCGTCGCTCCACCTCCAGAGATTCCCCGATTAATGCAGCCCGCTCGATCTTGGATATCGGACTGATCACTCGATCGTCCCAATATTTTCATACGATCAACAGAGCCCACGAGGGATCGGACGGGCACTTGGAGTTGAAGATCAATCAGAAATTCGACGAGGGGGTGGTGCGCAGCCGCTTTCCCCGTAATCTTGAAATTAATTGAACGAAAGCAATCCGATGCAAGCTCCGCTCCGAAGGGCGCGGGGTATAATCCTCGGCTCCTTTAATCAAACAGCCAATCGCGCGGCTCCTCGCGACCAGCAAACCGCGAGGCGGTCCATCGATCGCGAGAGAGCCGTTGAGGCCACCAGCAGACAGAGCCCGAATGAATAGCCAGATGCCTTTCGCTCTGTCTGTATACAGCGTTGCTTCTGCTGCGGAGGCGGACAGGGCACGCCGAGGTCTCTCGGAGAGAAAGACGACGACGATGGCGTAGGCTTCTTCTTGCGATCGGTACATACAGGTATAATGTTATGTATGCTGCAGTATCGCGGGCGAGCGCTAGATCGATGTGCGTACACCCGCGCGCGCTTGGGGCGTCGCATTGTCTGGTCGGGCGACCCGGAGGTTATTATCAGCAGCGGTGTTTTGTCCTTTTGTTCGTAAACGAGGCAGACACGGGAGATTCTTTTTCAAAACGTTTTTTCACGTTTTTCACGCCAGACCGAGGTGGTTTGGTTTCTCGTATTTGAGCATTTGATTTATGAAGGATCATGTTGGGACCGGGAGTGTGCCTCTTTTCCATCGAGGAGGCGTAGGAGACCGAAGCAAAATTTGTTGAATTCGTTTTCTTCCACGCCAGGCTTACACGTATTCTCTTGCTTTGTGCTGTTGCAAAAGTATTAAAAAAAGAATAATATATTAGGATCATGATATCAATTTGACGCTGGAGAAATCGGTATCTGAAATTAACTCTAGAATAAAAATGTATAATCGCTAAATTACGAATGCGTTATTCCCGTCCGTTGCAAAGTCGTATCGTTTTGCGATGTCTTACCATACTCGACCAGTTCTACTTAACGCAATTTAATCGAAAATTCCAGTTGTGTTGTATCTTTTGATAACTCCGAGAGTGATTATAGCTAAAAATAATGATGCTCCAATCTATCATTTAAAAATAAGCACTCGCACGTGAACCTTAACTAAAAATCTTACTGTAAACTCATTACACTTTACGACAGGCAGTTTATCTGAATGCAACAAACTTACTTCTCGTTGAGCGAGATCGTAATTATCAAATCCAATATTTGACTGGTCGATTTCACTAACACGTACAGCTTTATCATCAGATACGGTAGTATGCAACTTGAAGTAGCGGTTCCATCGATACCGTTCACTTTAATTATTTGCCCGATTCCCTTTTTTCTGGGGGTAAAGATTACCTTTCAAATGGTTCTAGAATAAACAGCTGTATATTTTCATAGAGCCAAACGTCTTCTTTATTTTTGTCACCATGGCGTCAATGCGTATATATTTCTTTAAATTGTTCTTTGTCGGTTTGCGATACTCTAAACAATCCGTAAAAAAGCGGATTTGCTACCATTATTCACAGCTTTTTGCATCTTGTCCTACTAAACTTATTCATCACCATCTGAGAAATTAAAATTGTCAAGTTGAGCCGTTTGCAATTAAAAGATGACACTCAATCGAACGTTCTGCTTTTTTTACTTCTTTTTTTTCCTGTTCATCCACGTCAGTTTCATTGTTTTCTTCGTTTTCCACTGCCACAAAGCAGGGACACTTTGGTTCCAGTTTGAAAATCACTTGAAATTCTTTAAATTTGGGAATAATTTTTCGGGAAAGAAAAAAGCGTTGCCTTCGACTCTGCCTTGTACATGAGCCGCGAGCAAGGGGAACCTACGTATACGTATATAAAGTGGTCGCTTCATTGGCAATTAGGCCCAATCTGACTTGACGACTGGAGTCGGGCAGGCACGTCGGCGCGTCGAATCCTCGTATAAATCTCTCGGCTGGCAGGCAGACCGCCCGTATAATTCGAGATCGGCTTTTGGAGGAAAGTTTGTTTTCGCCTATTAGGTTGCTAATTCCATCCTGCGCCGTTTCTCTCCGCGCCCAATCGAATTTCGCCCCCGCTGGAGTCGACGGCGTGTCTCGATTCGAGTGCGCCATCGACCATATTATACACCGCAGATATATGAAAAATTCCCGAGACCGTTGATTGGAATAAACAATCAAAGGTTCTGCGACGAATAAATTCACCATAAATTTAATAGTCTGACAGAATCGCTGTTAATTCGGTGGACGGCAGAGCAGCCTTTTCAAGTTTCCAGTAGATGCACAGGAAAACGAACACAATGGCGCCGAACGTGTACCGGTAGCAGCCGAGTTTCGCGAAATTACGTACCCGCGCGATAAAAATTACTTCCAACCTATATACGGGGTACCTCGGGTTTCACGATCGGAAGTTAATTTCCCATTAGAGCCGAGCCCCGCGCGCATTAATACAGCGGAGCTAAACATTCTTACGGGCGGACGGGGAAAGACGAGACACTTGTTAATGTACGAATCGCGTCCTACTTCGGGAACGCACGAGTCGCTCGCGCTCAGTCGCTTCGAATTTAGATCTCGCTCTTCCTATGTATAGCTATACAAGCTCGAGCCCCATTATAATGCAGCACTTGTATACGTATACGGGGGGCGCTCCTCCTCCTCGTCCTCTCACCGCCGTGCACTCGTGGTTTCGCAGTGCATGCATCACGTGCTCGTGTTACGTTACACTTTTATATTTCGCTCGCGACGAGAGCTCCTCGGAAAAAGTCACGACGTTCGGCCGTAGACAGCCCCCGTGCGGGGATGTAGGAGCACGAGAAGGTTGCGACGGCATTCTTTTCGCGCGGGATGCACGTATAACACAAAAGCGCGTGCGCGCGCCTGCCGTGAGAGTTTTTTTCGCTCCCTCCGCGGACCTTGAACTTTGTTGCATTGTTCGCTGACGTGTACGAGGGGAGCGCGGCAGATTACGAAACATCGTGGCTCGCATGGGTTGTAAAATTATTTTCTTTGCCAAAACGGAGTTTGCCTGGAAAAAATTCGTTTCTGTGAGCTTCCCTTTTCTGCAGTTTCGACTGTGTACTCTTGAACGCTTGTTATTCATCGACCGGAATAATGACGTGTGATTTCCATCGACTGGTAAGAAACACTCGCAAGCTTGAGGGCGGAAGAGCTGTTCCTCGTGAGTCGCTCTGCAGAAAAGTCTACGATTCGAAAGACTCTGTACTGCACGTGATAGTGAGCCATTGGTTGTTTGATAAATCGTTTCAAAAATAACAAAATTGGGCCAGTCACGAACGATTTCATAATCTGACATGTTTGGTATTAATAACTGATAATTTTTTCACATGTTTGCAAACAGAATTTTAGTGTCGTTTGAAAATAGTTCACAATCAATAAATAATTTTTATCGATACGTGATTATGCATTAATTTTTTGTTATTTTCTTTTTTCTCATGCTGATAATGTATTTCTAAGGAAAATGTACTAAGGTGGCAAGCAGCAGCTAGGTCATTTACCTTGCTCACTTACTGAATGGTATATTTTTAGAAAGAGATTCGTGCGGTATAGTTGTAACGTGTCGGAAAAACTGTCGATTCGAGACGCTCGTGAGGCGCTTCTTATGTAACTCATGGGATACCATATTATGGTGGTCTATGTCTACATGGAAGAAGCATATAGTAGTAGCCTTTCCTGCTTGTATATGTACATGTACAGCTTAGTCTGTCTCTTTTGTTGTGGCTTTTTTTGCTACGTGATCGTCTGAAAAGTATGTATTCATCGTGTATATACATGTATATTTACGCCTGTGGTTTATCGATTTTAACGGTATCGATCTTTCTTTTTCTTTGACATCGGCTCGTTTTTTCATTCGTGCACGTACCGCTTTCTTGATACTGCTGCTGCTGCTACTGCTGCTGCTGCTACCGCATAGAGCGCGAGAAGAAGTACTTCCCAGTTTAATTTTTTGTGGCTCGATGGACAGCGGGCGTGGAATAGATACAGCGGTGTTGTTCACTTGAGCTTTTTCTGTTTGATTCTTTTTTTTTTTTTTCGTACGGACTTGAGCTTTTTCTGTTTGATTCTTTTTTTTTTTTTCGTACGGGTAGGGTATACCTTAATTTTGTCTTATTTCAAGTGTTCTAGTTTTTTTTTTTCACGGGAGACAGAAATAATCTCGGGCACTGTTTGTGTTACTTGATTTTAAAAGAACGAGTTGAATGTACCAGATATTTTTTCTGTTAATGGCATAATTCTGTTAAGGGCTAACTACAAACTATTTTTTTTCAGTTGAATATTTAAAGCAACGCTGAAATCCAAAACCACACGCGTCAGTCTTCACCTCGCTTAGTTGATTCATCTAACGGTCTCCGATTACGCATTTGAATTTTTTGGCTCCTACCGGGATCCCACTATATTTTTAACTTCAAAATCCCGTTAGGTGGGTTTTGTCAAAAATCAATCAACCATCACGTAAACCAACGTTGAGTCTTTCGAGAAAATCCTTCGCTCAAAGTTAATATTCCTTTCGATCAACGTCTTGTATATGAGTAAAAAAATAGATGATGACAAAAAAACCGACCATAAATTAACTGCATTCTCAAAGCGCGAGAGGCACAGCATAAAACACCAACGAACCTGTCAGCGATTTATCACCGGGGCGAAACTTCATTCCGCTCTCGCCCACTCTGTCGATAGCTCGCCTACAAAAATCCCCCCCCCCCCATCCTCCTCCTCCACTTTCTGCATTAATCAGCAGCAAAATCGTCTCGTCGTCCTGTCGGACACGAATTTTTATCCAACTAGTTCTCTACCCCCCCATACGCACACACGCCCGAAGGCCACAAAGTCACACATCTGGAGTAATTGCCAGCCCTGCACAGCGTCTAAAAACAAAAGTCGATCACTTTCTCGGCTCGCGTGGATGCGCGTACGATATATACAAGAAGGTGAGGGGGGGGGGGGGGGTAATGCACTTTATGACTGGTTCTTCGCGCTGCACGCGTATATGTACACCACCGTACACCGGTGCGCGATTTTTATCCCTGCGCGCTGCCTATAAATAAACCCACGCGGGGGGGGGAAGGAAAAAGAAACACCATGGACGATCGGCCGGCCGATCGTGCGCGTGCGTATATGTAGCCGGGGCCTCCTCTTCGAATCCCGATCGGCACGGCGATGATCATGCTCCTTTTTGCCGTCGTCGTCGTCGGCCCCCGTCGTCGTTGTCATTGCCGTGTACACCCGTACGTTTCAACAACCGCGTCGTGACTCAGTTTTACGATTTTATTGAATGGCCGATCCCCGCAAGGATCGTACATTTATACACAGAGCCCCGTCCAAGTGTAACAGCGCGCGTGGGAAGTTCCTTTGTGCTATAAGGCCGTGCACAGTTTAGAACCTACATCTCACCCGGGAGACTGTTGCTATCAGCGATGAAATATAAATCCGGCTGCCGGTACTTGTAAGCTGCTCAGGAGTTTACAGTTCGAATGCACGAGCTGTTACCTATGCAGTATATACCCGTGATTATTGAAAAACGAAACCACTTCTCTCGGAGATGACCCGGCCGTTTCGCCTCCTCCTCCTCCTCTCCCGCACGCGTTGGATTAATAATCCAGTTCCGAGCGTCTGCATATCCGTGCCGCGACGCACCAGCCAACCCCCTTTATCCCAACGCGCAGCTGCGTGCCTTCCCTCGTTCTGTCTCTCCGTACAACTCTTCGTCGCGGGCGCGCTCCTTCGGAGTCATTCGCGTATCGCGCATTGCACGAGTCGTGCGCGTCTTCGGCACTGTCGTCGTCGTTTCAAAAGAAGAGCGCGGGCGAGCGAGCGGGCTACGTTTTGTACCTCTTCGCGCGTGCAGCGAGGAAAAGTCGCGGGAAGAAAACGGAGACGCTGGTGCACGTCCTATAATACATACTCTTGAACCTGCAGCAGTCGCGTCAGAGGTACAGAAGCCGGACGTCGAGGCGCTTTTTTTCCCCCCTCACCCTCCCGCGTCGGCATTCACCGGCTGCTGCTGCTGCTCGGCGGGAAAAGAGCCGGCGCTGCCGCGGCGCGGAGCGAAGAGAATTATTACGCAGTTCTCTTTGACACAAAAGCCTCGTTTTCTCTTGTATACTTTCCTGTTTCACCGCTCGACTAATCGAGCTCTGCCCGTTGCTTTGTATACATATATACATGTGTATCCGCGACGCGTGTTCCATGATCCGTATTACTTGTACAGTAGCGAGAGGCTGCGCGGGAGGAGGAGGAGGATGGAGCCGGCAGCGAGAGATCTCGGAATGGGCAACCATCGAGAGTCTTGGTGCGGATGTGTGCTGCGATGATTAAACTCGTCGCGCTTTGTTTTGTTGATGCAGGAGGTGAATATTATGATCGGGGCGGGGTCGATGGCCGTAGGTGGCTTTCACGGGGTGATCGATGATTTCGATGCTTACTACGGCGGATGCTTATGTTATGTACAGGCGCCGTAAATCATGAATGCAATGGGAATGATTTTTGACTTTGTCAATGATGCATACTGTTTCTGAAATATCCATCATATGAAATGAAAACGTAGATTTTGAATGCTTCAATGATTTTGCGTGTTATATGCTGGATAACAAAGTGATAATCAATTTGATAAATGGGTATTTGCAAAAGTATACTCTGTTCGGAATGAAACGATACCTCAAAGATAAGAAATGATAAAGTACCGTAAAGTTGGTGGCTTTGTAAATTATGAATTTTGCAATGTTATTGCAATGAATTCAGATCCTAAAGAGTGATTTTTGTCATCCCTGTAGGACGATTGGCAGATGGATGAAAATTGTTAACTTAAGGTTTTGAGTTCAAGTTATATGTCTTCATACGTCAACTCAAATAACATAAACGGGCTTGATTGGGTCACTTTATTAATTGTCACAATGTTTACAACATATCAATATTGGAAACGCCGGCAGTTGTAAGTAAATAGTACATTCTTTTATTTTTTTTTTTTTTTTTAATTTAAAAAAATTTTAGATATATAATTTTGTATCCTTTTTTGACAGATTTTATTGTTGACGATAAAGATATGCGTAACAATCAATCTTGTTAATCTTTAACACGGCAAAATAGTAAACAGATTAAAATTTAAATACGAAGCTTTTTCATAAATCTTCTTTCGATACTGCTAGAAATGTGGCGGAACCGGTTAATTAATTCGATTCTCTAAATATAACTCTCGTCAATATGCACGCTTCACCACGAGACGATGCTGTTACCCTTGAACTCTGACTATTTGCATTACAGGAATGCGAATGAAGTAATACAAGCTTCTTGAATCTCCATCGCACGAACTTTAATACCACACAGATAAAATTGTTCGTTTAATAATCCATAAATTATCTGCATTATGATGAAGAGAACGTACTTTTTCTCACTTACTTTTCGATCAAGCACATTTTGCATGGGTTTATTTGATAAATTTACTGACCTATTTATTTAATTATTTCTTCGTCACCGATTAACCAAAAAAAACTGAAATTAAAAGATTTTTCGATCCCACGAAATCTTCCTATGTAACCATACGCCTCGAGTATCAATACGGAAGCCGCAAACGATTCATCTCCAAATCGTAATCTAGCTTCCGTATAAGTGAGTCAGTAAAAAGTTTCATACAGTATAGGCTCTGTCCCACGAATAGAGAAGCCCGAGGAGAAGCCTCACCTCCAATAGAGATATTAGTCCCATCCAAAGCACCACCCGCCATCATACTTCCATTAAATAACAAATCAATTTTCTTTGAAGTAATGTCGAAAAAAAAACTCCCGATATACATATCCAATCGAGTAACGATACCTATTACTACCATACATCTCTCATTGGAAAGTTGAATCCCGCAGGTAAGCGCGCCCGACCGAGTCCCGCCTACGCGGAGCTGCTCTCGGTATATACATGCGCGCCTAATTCGACACTTAAAACCGTAATTGAACCTCCGCCCACTTCTATACGTATGTACCTCCTCTGATCCGTAGCCACACAACGAAACGATCACAAAAAACACCCATTGCTTTCTGATGGTGCACCTCTCTCGCCCAGCATCGCCCGTACACAATACCACGAGCCGCGCCAAGGTTCACGACCCCATGATCATAAAACTAACGCGGCCCGCGCGGTAGCTGCGACGATCGGCGATCGAATCGGCCCGATACGCTCTCGCAGCTCGAACGCCTCCGCTTCCCGTTCGGGCGAAGCAGCAGCCGCGCGAGAATCACACCACTGTAAAACAGTGACCGGTGGGTGAAAACCGCCTCGAATCGGGTCAACGAGGCGCGCGCGCGTCGAGGCTCGCTGCTGCTCACGGCGACGCCGATGTCTTTTCCGTTTACAGCGAGCCGGTCGGCCGCGGGCTTGTCTCATCGGTCCTGACGTGCTCGCAGGTTATTGGCGCTGATCCTGACGCACTCGCGGGCAGCGAGGGTCCGCCGGTGCTGCATTCGCCGATCGAAGTGCGGAATCGTCGTCGCTGTTTCTCGTCGAGGGAGCGTCGGGAACTTTTTTTTTGCCCACCCGGTGAAAAAGTGCGCAGCGAAGCGACCTGCGCGATTTTAGCTCGCCTCAACAGGCGCCGGGGTTTTTCGATCGCAGGATGCGCCTTCTATAAGTTTCCGCGAGTTGATGATGCCCCGACGTATTATATCCCGCGCAGCGCGCTTAATTATCCCTTCCCTCGCGTTCGAGAGCCGTGCATATACGTGGATTCGTCGTCTCTCTGTGTGAGTGTGATGTAAAATGCGAGCGGGGATGGTGCTGCTTTGATCGATACGCATTGATGTATATACGTGGCAGTCGTGGTTTTTCGTTGGGTGATATTGAGGATTTTAAACACAATGCTCGACGCTAATGCAGGGATATGGTTTGGTTGGATACATACTTCGAGCAAACAAAGATCTTTGAATCTTTTTTCATTCCTCATCTCGATCTTTTGGCTTGTCGTTCACGAATATAATCGTTATTGATAATCGGAAAACGTCAGTGTTCCGTAAAAGCCCCGCGACAGTGCTTTGTTCAGCTAATACCTCGACCGCGAGGAACCGATCCAATTTTTCGTCCGATTTTTCACACAACCGGTTC
>JAPYYV010035931.1:0-10482 GCA_030522625.1 Copidosoma aretas | reverse complement strand
TAGTTTCAAGCCCCTTTTGTATTTTTATTTCTTGGAATTTCTCGGAGACAAGTTTTTGTCCAAGAGATTTCAAGAGATCGGCGAGTGTAAGAAAGAGAAATTATTACTATATTATCTTTGTTGTTATTGTTGTTGTTGTTGTTGTTACCCGTTGCATTATTCGATTTTACTTGATTAGTCAAGAGTAACATTTTCGTAAGAACTAGGTCAAAAGCTGCACTGACTTTTGGTTTTTTCTTTATCATTGTTATTATCATCATAATATTATATTATTAATCACGTTGGAGTTTTATTTTGTCAATCCTTTCTCTCGCTCGACTGAATATTCGATTTAAAGTTATAAAAAATAATCACTCAGCGTCAAAAACCCCGAAGCATTGATGAGAAAAAAAATCGGATGTATCGAACGGTGAACAAAATTTTTTTGCGAAATCTCTAAATTAATGAATCATGAATGAAGCTTTGTTTGTGCAGATACGTGAAAAATTACACAAAAATTAATCACCACATGTAAACAAAAATCAACATATACATAGATATGCCAAGTTTTACATATAACATTTAAACATATTATTGCAAGGACTGGGACCTGACACTTTTTACCAACTGGGTATCTGAGATGAAAATTGTTAACATTCAATGCGTTTAATAATTTTGTAGTTCTCGCACAACTTTGTGAATCTCAAAAAAACGAATTCAAGATGTTGTTACGGAAACACTGTACGAGTGAAAAGAAAACTAGTTACAAAAAAAATGTAAATGTGTACAAGAGGGTGGTTTTGTCGCGCGAAATCAATGGAAGAAAGCTTCGAGAATCTAAAATGCACGTATGATATTTATGATTGGATGATAGAGATCGGTTTGTTAAATGCACACACGACAAACAAAATCAATTGCGCCCAGTATTATTCGTCCCGATGGTGCTGAAACGTTAATAAAATCATGGCTGGTGGTAACAGAATGATATATTTATGTAAAAATTACATGAACAACAAAAATTCGCCAATCATATGATGTGAGCTGAAGCACTTTAAACAACACACATTTGAGTAAGATTAATTGAATTCGAGTGATTCTGGTGTTAGGGTTGTATTATCGATGTTATTAGTTCACACGTCATTCGTAAAAAAAATGTATATTCTTTACCTTTGACAATTTATGATCTCTCGCTTTCCGTGACTTGTACTTTTTTTTCGTTTATTTATTTATTTATTTATTTTTTTTCATCGTTTTCATAAATTTTGAAAATACTTTATCCGTCATGTTTGTTCTCACAAGAAATAAAAAAATTAATCAGTAGAATTATCAAGCGGAAATAGGACAATTTGCCATAATCACCATCAGCCATAAATTTAACTTTTACGTTTATTTGTTCAATCTTTATTTAGACAAAACATCTCACACAGCATCTCTTCCTCGTGAATGAAATAAACATTAAAGTAAACAATGCCACATTTCATGATAAAAATCGTTATAATTAGAAAAATCGTCATACTCGATCATCCTCGAGAGCTCTCGCATGCACGCCCACTCGCATCACCCTTATCCAATGTATAGTAATAATAAT
The DNA here is from genome assembly GCA_030522625.1 of Copidosoma aretas. Taxonomy (NCBI): domain Eukaryota; kingdom Metazoa; phylum Arthropoda; class Insecta; order Hymenoptera; family Encyrtidae; genus Copidosoma; species Copidosoma aretas. The sequence goes on along the minus strand of JAPYYV010035931.1, from coordinate 8,915 downwards.
AATAAGTGTAATAATACATACTATAATGTGTATCATCATACCTCACACTTATCCTCTCTAAACTTTTAAGAGAACTCATCCAATTAAATCGTCCCATCACTTTTGAGTATAGGTATCTGGTGAATCTTTACATTCGATTAGATTGACTAGATGCGGTACACGTGTGTATATTATATGCACAAATGTATATGTGTACAGATTTTCGTGCGTGTGTGATGATGACATTCCAATGGTGATTCGGCGATTGTTAATAATTGCAGTCTACTACGGCGGTAAAAAAAATGTACATCAGTCTTGAATCCCAATCATAAAGATCCGACCAACATATTAGCGCGTCACGCGGGCGTCGTCTTAAAAATTTAGAGAGCGACTGTTGCATCGATAACGCCGATTATTCCACACGTTCACGCGCACGACCAACAACGTTGTACCAGGGAAAGATGGGGGGGGGGGGGGGGGGCACAAAAATCACGAAACAACGCACTTGTCCTTCTTGGCGCGCGCCTCGTCCTGCTTGGCCGGCGCCTCGGACTTTCGGGACAAGAGTCCGCCGGCCAGCTTTTTCCCCAACGTGGGCGAGGACGCGTCGAATTCGGAGCCCGAGTGCTTGCGCAGCCGAATGCTGAAGGTCTTTCGGAGGGAGCGCGCCGGGGGCACCGGAGTGGCCGGTTGGGAGACGGACAGCTGCTCGGTCGGGCTTCGTCGCCGGTCGGGCCTCGCCGGGGCCCTTTCTTCCTCCGACCTTGGGTTTTCGATGTGGGTTTCTACGCGGGCCCGCTGGGGCTTGGGCATCGGCACGTCGCTCACGCGCATCGGGAGGATCTCGCGCTGGTGGACCACGATCCTCTGGATCGGCAGTTTGAGCAGGAGGGCCGGTGTCTTTGGGGGGACTCTGGGCCTCGGAGGCTTGGGGGAGTCCGGCACGCTCGGGGGCTTGTGCCTCACGACGACGACTGGTGCTTCGGTGAAATCGCTGCTCTTTGGCGTTTCGAGGCTTATCACTATCCTGTTGGGGTCCGCCGGGGTTTTGGTTTCTTTTCTGTCGCCGATCGCTAATGTGCTTTTGAGATGGAGCAAAGTGTTATCGACCAGGCTTTTCGAGAGGGTGTTTAAAACTGGCACTGGTCGATCTTTTCGTTCCTCGGGAGCTGTTGGATTCTCTTTGGTTGCCGATCTCTCGGGAAGAACTCGGGGAATCGGCAAGGCTTTGCTCTTTGGTGGTTCTTTGGGGACAGTCTCAGCTGCGATCGTAGAAACCGGGAGGCCGGGATCGTTCGCTCTTGTTACTCTGGTTCTACTTTTCTCGTGCTCCTTCAGTGGTGACAGAATCTCGGCCTTCAAAATTTGCAGGTCCGAGAATGTCCTGGGTATCTGTTTCGTTGGATCACTGCGAATCGTTTCACCGACACCATTGAATTTATCGGTAAGATCGTTCACCAGAGTTATCACTGGCACTCCTGTTTTTAATTCATCATTCACGGATTCACCAGGATTCTCAACCACGATCTCCTGCTCAAAACCATTCGACGAGACACTATTCGCAGCTTCGACGCTCAGAACGGATTCGCCATCTTCTTCGAGAATATCGGCCAGCACAGCTCTGTCCGGCACGATTTCTTCGTTGTCCTCTTCCAAGTCGGGCTCCGAGACGTCGCTGTCGGTATCGATCACCCCAACGTCGCGATCTCCCAACAGGTCCATCTCGAATCTCGGCGGGGACTCGCTGCCGAACTCCGCCACGCCCTCCAGGATCTCGAGGTTGTTCTTGTTCTGCCTCTCGATCTCGTTGAACTCCCGCTCGATCTCGTCGATCTCCAAATCCTCACTGGCCAGCTCGTCCAGCAGCACGTCGACCATCTCCTTGGGGGACGGCGATCTTTCCTTCCGCCCTCTCCCCTCGCCCACTTGACTTTCGCCACCGGCAGCGCCAAAATACTTGATAATGTCCTTCTGGTCCAGCTTGTCGGAGACTTTTGGCTTCAAATTAAACTCGACGACCTTGACTTCACCGGAGCCCCGATTCTCCAACTCCTCCGCCCTCTCGGCGCTCGTAGCGTCGGAGAACCACCTGCTCATCTGCAGCCTGGCAGTCTCCACGGCCAGGGGCTTGAGAGCCTCGCTCTCCTGGGCCACCTTGCGAGCCTTCCTCTGCCTGAGCTCCTGCAGCAGGTTGTCGAACGAGGTCGGACTGTCGCTCGGGGGCTCCCGCAGTCTAGCCGGAGACTGCTCCTCCGGCACCGCCAGCCTCGAGCCCGTCTCGGCCGGCCGGTTAGCCTCGGGCGGTCTCTCGCTCGTCGGCGTCGGCGCCGTCACCACGAGCACCGGCCTGTCGTCCTGATCGACCTCCAGCCACGAGTCGGGACTCGGTAGTCTCAGGCAGAGGGCTTCGGGGTCCTCGAGCGACGCGAACGACAGGTTGTCGGAGACGAGGGACGAGCGCGACGAGCAGCGGCTGAGCTTGGCCGACGGGGCGGTTATCAGGTCGGGCAGGAGGCCGCCCGGTGTGATGTCCTCCGTCGCGGGTAATGGGTCCGAACGATCGGGGTGAGCGCGGGGTTCGCTCTCGTGGGTGGGGATGGCGTCGGGCAGCGGTTCGGGGGTAGCCGTTCTGCCTTCGTCGCACGGCCGGGTTATCTCTATGCGCGATACGAACTCGGGTTCGCCGTTGGCGAGGGGAGGGAACGGGGAGGCGTAGTCGCTCGGTACAAAAGCAACGCCGTCGGCGGCGGTCGGGGTAGCTGTTTGAGATTGTTGTTTCACCTCGGTCTCGGAGCCGGTCTCGGTGTCGGAGATGTGCGTCGGCACCGGCAGCCAGACCTCCTGCTTGCGCAGCTCCCGGGCGCGCACGTCCTCCTCGTCCTCCGTCGCCGTCTGGCTGTCCTCCTCTGCGAATGGAATCCAAGCGGGCCCCCCCGCCCCCCGCGCCGACCTTCTCCGCCGGGGGCCCCCAATGGTTTTTTTTTTTTTTTTTGTTGCCCAACTGCAAAGGCATTAGTTGAGTGTGGATTACAATGCACGTCTCGTCATAATCAAAGCCACACGTTACATGCATTAAAAAATGTACTCTTGAACAAATGGTAAATCACCCATTGACGCATTCGTATGAACTACAAACTAATACGTAACATATGTACGAGTGATTCACAATTTCTAAAGTTATAGTACGACCAAGTAGAGGGGGTAAGGCACTAAGTTCGTGTTAAGTTATGAACAAAGATAAGCAGTAATAAATGGTATGAAAAAAGAAGATGAGTAACTATAAGTACAGATAAGCAATGATTACAAGGTATAGTAAGTCATGCATGGTATGCGGGAGAACTTATTGTAAGATTAAGGTAATAAATAATGTTACGAGATAAAATTTATATTCTAAATACTCTAAATTTTACAAGCAGTTGAATTCAAAATCAGTTGGAGAGAATGGGAAATAAGGGAAATAAATTGGGGTATCAAAATTGGAGGATCAACATATCTTCCACACAGGGGTGGTATTAAAGGATATCCCGTAAAAACCATTCAATTCAAATAAAAACCTATTCCAATGTTGATCAAAGAAAGTTGAACATGCTCAAAAATTTATTTCTTTTACTTCATGCATTTATTTCTTTTATGTCATGCAACGAAAACAATTTAAAAAATCTCAACCAATAAGATCAAGTATTTTTAAAAGTTCTCAATCAAAGAAAAATCACCTCCCCTGTATAGAGATGAGTATATTATAGCCTAAATTCGTTTACATTCGTCATAATATTTATTTACAAAATCAATCAAAAAGTGAAGGTAAAAAATATTGCTTAACAAAAAACTTGTAAGACGTGAATTGTAATCCACATAATCACAGCCCTGCCGGGTGAATGGATCTTTCGATCCCTGGCGATTTTTATTCATCATTTTTTTTTTTTTTTTTTATTTATTTCATTATCCTATAAAAATTTTCCCCGCGTGAGCCATGCAGCATTTTCCTGCGGATCAATCATGCTAGAAGATCGCCTGCAAATCCTGAAAAAAAATCTGCAGGCTCTCCCGGAGTAACTTCTGCAGGGTTTCCCGCAAAATGTTTCCATGCGCGAAGTTTCGAAAGCTTGTAAAAAAAGTACCAGTGCTCGTGTAGTCGTCGCTCGAGTCCTCGTACTCGTTGCTGCCCGTGTCGGAGTTGGCCGCCGCCGGATTCGGATGCGAGTAGCGGAGGGTCCAGTTTTTCGCCAGCTCGAGCGTTCCCTCCGTCGTCAGGGGCTGGTCGATAGCCTCCTCGAAGACCTCGTTGTCGTCGTCCGAATCGCTGTGAACACGAATCGTTTGCGTTAGCGCGAGTCGAGTAAAAACAAAAACAAAAATTAATAATCAAACAAACCACGGATTATACCCACCTCATGTCGGAGATTTCGTCGCTCGAGCCCATCTCGGCGGCTGAGGGCCCAAAGTTCCGATCGGTCCACTCGTCCTCGTCCATGATGCTCTGGGCCTCGTCCGCGTCCGACTCCCCGGCGAGGTTCTCGAACTCTATCCTCTCGGGCGTCTGGCCGCGATCTAGCAGGTCCAGACCCGTGATGCCCTCCACCGACAGCTTGTTCTGGAAGATCGAAACGTCCGTTATAGATTTTTCACCCCTCCAACCCTTCATCGTTGGAGAGCTCACCTTGTCCGGCGATTTGACGCTGTTGGGCGCCTGGGGCGCGTTCTCTTTGCCCGACGGGTGAGCCCTGTTCTTCCTCTCAATTCTCGTCTGCATCGTGCCGGGCAGGCCAAAGTGCTGGGCGCAGTAGAACCGGCCGCCGTTTTTGTCCCTGTCGAACGTGTGGTTGCCTAGAACGAAAAGCGCCCGTCTCTCATCGCCGATCCGTCGATACTCGTCCCTTTCCCCCTTTCCCGTCTATTCTTAAAACCGCTGCACATTTCTTCGTTGCGTAACGAGCGTACGGAAATAAAGTGGATCAAGTATTACTGGTGGACGTACCGATTCGCAGGGACGTGGAGCAGTACTCGCAGCGGAAGCAGCCGCGGTGGAAGGACTTGCCCTCGGCGGTGAGCCTCTCCATCACGTAGACGCGCTTCTCGCAGAAGTGGCAGGTGTCCGAGCCGCCCTGGGCCGGCAGCGCCAGTGCCACCTTAGAGTTCTGAAAGCAACGCGCAAGATCGAGTTATGACGGGACATCGTTCAAAAGGCGATGAAAAGTCGTGCGCTCGGCCGAGCCAATTGTTATTAGTACCATGCGGAATGTACAATGATACCAGTGGTGAAATTGTTAGTTCGAAGCGGTGAATGTGTGGTTGGTCAAGCATTGTTTAATCGAAACAATCAACATCGTTAAGTTACGTGAAATGGTTAGACAAATACTAAATAAATCATTGATTATTACCATGGTAAATATGTAATAGGGGAATAGTCCAGCTTCGTTTAAATGTAAAATATAGAAATATGTATTTATAAATTTATAGAATCAACGTATGTGCATTGTATATAGGCGCGAGTTTGTAGTCATAAAATAGCTGTTTGTTTTCTTTCTTTTCATGCCTTTTATTATCAATATGGTACAGTAAAATGTTTTTCCTTACAAATTATAGTCTAATTATCGAAATTATACGTATATAAGCTACAGTGAACAACAAGAAAGAAAAAACTCGTGAAAACCAAACTTATAATACTTCACCCAAGAAACAAAAATAAATATAAATAAAAAAAAAAAAAAAAAAAAAAAAAAAAAAAAAAAAAAAGCCAAAGACATTCAGAGATACGAATAAGCTTTGTCACATCATTCACAAAACGACTGATGATCAGTATATGAGTTATGCACGCTGCAATGACAGAGAGTACATAGGCGCAAGCAGATTTTCCAGCCGTGTGCTTTTGAAGAGAAAGAGACGAAAAAAAAAGCGAACCATGAAAAAAATACGATACAGCTGATGCGTATAAGTACACAGCGCGCGACAGACAGTATAGTTTGGAGAGAGAGAGAGAGAGAGAGTATGCAAGATCAGAGCGAGGCGTAGCAAACGCAGTAGGGTGCGGCGTTGATGCGGCCCTTCTCCCGCTGCAACTGCCAAATGATAATTACCGATCTCTGGACCTTGGGCTGGTGGTCGGCGGCCGCCGAGGCGGCGGCCTCCTGGTTCTTGCTCGCGAACTGCTCGGCCATCGCCGAGACCTTGTTGTGGCCGAGCAGACTGCCCTCCTTGATCCGCCGGTCTATGCTCTTGAGCGTGCTGTCGATCTCGGCGTACTTGCTGTCCGTCTCCGAGGGCTCGCGGCCCTTCTTCTCCATCTTCGTCTGGCGAGCTAGGAACTGATATTGTACCGCGGGCGGTTCGCGGTGTTGGGGGGGGGCGGGGGTGGGCGGGCGGGGGGGGGGGGGGGGGGGGGGGGGGGGGGGGGGGGATAAGAGGGTCGTATACCTGCTCGCGACTCCACTTTGGCACCCGCTCGACCTTGTCGTGGCGCACGGCCCGGCCCATCTTGTTCTCCTCGATCTTCTTCTCGATCTCCTTGACGTTCCAGTCGGTCTTGTCGATTTTACCTGCGGATCGCGAACGAATGACGTTATTCTGGGGATCGTTGATCTTCGATCGACGCTCGTAAAAATATGCAACATTACCGATGGCTCGCAGCAGGTCTTTGGGCTTCTTGTCGGTGGCCGCGGTGCCCTTGAGCTTCTCCTCGATGTTCTTTATCCTGCCGGAGAAGCCCTCGTCTATGCTGTTTCTGTGCTGGCCGGCGTGGATTTTCGATTCGCGGTCCTGAAATCACGTACGAATTCATTTCAATTTCCGGCGTGTTGTATTATTTGGATTCGCTGTGAAAAACATTCAATCAAATCGAAAAACATCAAACATTCGACGAGCTGTAAATGAACGGGTGACAAAAAAAAACATTGTTAGGCGGTGAGTATAACAGCCGGAAATATTATATCGTTATTCGGGATACTTTTGAAATCCTGAAGGACGACGTTCGGTGATTATTTCATGCTGCTGAAATCGTTAAATCGGTTAGAAGAGGGGCCAAAAAAAACAACAATGCACACATCAGCCGGCCCCCCATCGAGAGGCTGTGTGATAGCACAAAAAAAAACCAGCCCCAAAAGAAAAGGCGGAGAAAAAAAAAAAAAAAAAAAATAAAAAAAAGAAAAAAAAAAAAAAAAAAAAAAGAAAAAAAAGAAAAAAAAAAAAAAAAAAAAAAAAAAAAAAGATCAGGGCAAGCAACGGCCCTTACGGGATAGAGGATTTTCTGCTAGAGCTCTTTGACGCGGTCCTTGAAGTCGGGGGCCGTCTGCCTGTACAGGAATATCGAGTAGTCCTCGAAGGGCTCGTCCTTGTCGCGCTTCGCGTTGGCCTGCAGCATCTGCATGCTCTTGTAGAACTGCTCCGTCGCGCGCTTGCGCTGGTACTGCCGGCGCAGCATGCGCTCCAGCCGGTTCTTCTCGATGTCCTGCAGCCGCTGCATGCGCTCCTCCTGCTCGCCGTTTCAACGACGCGATTTAGCGGGCTTGCCTTTTTTTATTGCTTTTCTATTTTTTTTGTTTTTTACTTGGGTGCTTGGTGTGTGTGGGTGTGTGTGGTGTGCTGTAGGGCTTGATGACGACAAGTGATCGTTCTATACGTGCGTGTGATTTTTATCTATTATACACAGCTGCTTTTGGATTTTTCTGGCGTTCGTATTCTGTGTATAGGTGTGTGGCTTTACAAGTGCTTGTCGCGTGTGTTAAAATAAACAATGAATAATCCATACGCTGTGTTAAAGAGTAAAACTTTTTGTGTTAAGAGTAGAAAGTAAAACAATCGTTAAGAAAACGAGTCCATGTGTACTCTGTAAAATGTTAATGGTAAAACGTACGCGTAAGAGCTTCTCAACGCACATTGTGTTATTTTAGACGGGCACAAAATTTTCGTACGTGATTTTTCTTTTCTCGGTCATGCAAAGTTTACTGGAAGAACACAAAAACTTTTACTTTGTAGAACAAATGATGGTGACGATTCTCATTCGTCCCACTGAGAATCGAGGAGATATAGATGTGAGTATTCGTCACGACGCACCACATCCAAATACAGACAACAATCGACAAGCATATTGATTCTTGCTGCTCAACTTGCGATTCCGATTGTTAAAGGTTAAAACTAATAATAATTCAATCAATCATCACGAAAACATCTCCAACACTGGGGATGTCTTTTCCCCTTTCTGTTTTTTTCACAACGTGTCTTTCGCTTTGAAAATTAATAATAAAAAATACATTACATCGATTTTTTTTGATTTCATACTAAAAAAAAAACTAAAGTAGCTTAACTTGACATCACTGTGCACTCGCTAAATTAATCGGTTTCCTCGTTTACGGTACAGACGATAGCTCCGGTGGAAGCGCACAGCGTCAATATCAACAGTCCTCGAAAAATGAGGGACAGCATCGAGTGCCACTTTGACTGGGGAGAGAGAGAGACAGAGACGAGACACAGGCGTGATATTCTTTTTTTTTTTTTTTTCCATCTCTCGTGCGTGTAACTTACAAAACTATTGTAAAATACAGAGGTGGGCAGTCCTTGCGCTCGCAGACCCAAGGAGAAAAGAAGAAAAAACAAAAAATCTACTCTCGAAATACGAGCAGCCCACCTCCGTCGAAGAGCAAAAACAAAAAAACGACAATAACATGAGGGACTAGTATCAAACCCACCACGGTGGCTCCCATCTTCTCGTTGCTGCGGCGCTTGCGCGCGTGCCGGCGCATCGTGTCCGTCTTCTTGTTGTTCTCCCCGACGAAGGGCAGGTTCTCGTTGACGTGGCGCGATCTCCGGCCGCGCGTTGTCGCCGCGAGCCCGTCCTGCTGCTTGTTGTTGGTGATCCGGCCGAGCAGCTGGGCCTGCTTCTCGGGCGGCAGCACGCTCAGCTTCTTTGAAAGCGCAGGCCTATCCTCAGTCTCTGGTTCCTGCGG
>JAPYYV010035884.1:0-17041 GCA_030522625.1 Copidosoma aretas | reverse complement strand
ATAAGCCTTTACGCACGAGTTTCGAATACTATTTTTCCGTCTGATAACCCAAAATCAAGCGGTGAAAGTGCTATTTTGAGGTTAGAAGACGGAAAACTTCTTTATTATACGGTTGTGAAAAAAATCTTTGGGAACAATTCGATGTTCAGACAAAGAAAGGTTTCATTACGTGTTATTCTGAATCTGTGAAGAATTTTTTGATTCATCAAGTCTGGGAAAGTTTTGTTTTACATGTTTGAGATTACTAATCTACTATCCATATTTTAAATTAAAAAAAATTGTTTTTGTCAATTATAAACGGTTTGGAAAATTTGTATGACATCGTCTCTAGAATAACCGCAATATTTCTGACTTATCACATAGCAGTACGAATAAAATAATACTAATTTCGACGATGTTCTAAAAACCAATTAAAAATATTTTTCAAAATCGTATAACAAGTGATTTGTCATCATATTAGTCATATACACGTTATTAATTAGAGCGTTTAATTTAAAAATGACTTTTTTACAGATTTGTGGGATTATACTTGCTTTCATGCTGGGTCGTAATATCAGGAGACAGAAGACGCTACGAGAGATGTACAAGCGTGAGCAGCAAAAAATTTCGCCAAGTTTCGTTCGAGGTTTTGATGAGTCTTTTGAAAAGACAGATTCAGACCACTATGCTTATCGTTTTCAATAATAAAGTTTTTAGTGGAAGAACTTGTCTATCTTATATGAAGCGAAATTGATCCGTGTTTAATAAAGCAACGATAACAATAAATTTTGGATGAATACGAAATATAGTTGAACTTATTTTTCTATCAAGAATTCGTCATAATACACAATTTAAAAAATCACCTAAACTAATTATAAGAATAATTTGAAATATTTAAAATCATTTAATACTGAGCCACCTCCTTTTTTTTTCTACTGATGGCAATCAATAGCATGTTGCATTTTAATAAATTTTTAGAATTTTTATGCTGCTCTATAGACAGACAGTTAAGTGAGTGTGAGGTAGTAGTTGAGCGCACTTGAGTCCCTAAGATCTAGGAAACAGTCTAGATCCTATCTTAAAAAAATGATTGATCACGTGATGAAGCCTGTTTATTCGTTCTGTGATTGGCTGAGACTGATCAAGAGCGGGTAAATTTAAAAATGTGGTTTTGAAGCGTGGAAATAATTAATAAATAAAAACAATTAAAAATAAAATTTATTAACAATTAGATCGCGCGAAGCGCGAATGATGTAACTAGTGTATTAAAATAGTAATTACTGGAGATCTCATAGATTGACCAGATCCCCCGAACATGTTTAACTTAGCAGTGCCTGCAAGTATACCATCGACTTAAAACAATAAGCAACAAGCTATCTCACCATTAAAAACGTAAACCAATTATTTATTTGGCATATTGTGCGGAGAGCAATGTAAAAACCTAACAGTTGGGCTAAAAAATAATATTTGATATGTTGATTTAGGTTTGTATACATTACACAGAGTGCACTTTTCAAGGTACAATTTAAAATTACTCTGTTTCAATTGTTATTTCTCTTTGCCTATCATGATGGCTTAAAATTATATATTTATTCGTTCAACTTACATTCTACATCAAAAAATTGAATTTCCCTTATTGACATTCCATCACCCAATTTTCCAATCTACACCCAGGCTTCTCGAATTTAAACAATTTGACATCCAAAGCAGCCATACAAGTATGAAATGAAAATTCAAAGAACGATTAGTATAATCGAGTTATGGTCGTTAGAATTCGATAGTATTATCATATTTGTCGTCATCGTCATCATCGTTATCTTATTGGAGAGTTGACAAAGTTGACATAGCTGTGGAACAGTTCTCAGTCGAATGTCGGTACACGTAGGCGAACACACATGTTTCGACGATTTTACCTCTTCTTACAATACGTGCAGTTTTTTTTTTTTTTTTTTTTTTTTTTTTGTATGTTCTTGCAATTAATATTTTTGTTTCACAGTGCTATTTTTCTAACTAAAAACTGATAAAAGTGATACAATGGCATTACTAGCTTTACGATCCAATTATGGCATGTGGAGGATCCAGTTTCTGCTCTGTGTCGTCAATATTCTTCTTTTGGTTGGTATTTAAGTTCTACTATGTGTATTTCAAATGAATGATATTTTTTAATCAAGAAAAGGCTTTACAAATCAATTTTCTTTAAATCAGTATTAACGGTATTAGACTTTCAGTACTTAGATTTTAACTAAACTCACTCTATAAAATACTTAATTTCATCAACTAAAATTTTTTCTAGAGAGACAGAACCAATAAGAGAGAAGATCTGTTGTATCTTAGTCATATATTCTATAAGTGGCCAATATTATCTTTGCGGTTAATGCGTTTTTAATACATTTTGGTATATGTTTGTATCTAACCGCTGATTTGTAATGACTTTTCAAATTGTGTACAAACACGATGCAGTGCTAATTAAATAAGTTAAATTCGATGAATCAGGCACTATGATATTTTCATATTGTGCCATTATTGTGTGGGTGAGATGAAAGTATCATTAAAAAGTAGAAGCTAAAACAAACTCACCTCTCGATAAAGTAGTTTGAGAATGAATCACCTGATTTTATCAACGTGCTCAACTGCTATGATATATGTATTCCTAAATTTAATCAATGCATTTCGAATGAATTAAATCACATGTAAATACAAAGCCATTATCTCTCGACCAATAAAGTAGTTTTCTGTTTTACAAATAATGTTGATAATCAAGTCTTGCTAAATCAAAGTGACCTACTTTGAATATTAGACATACATCGTAATATATCATATATCATTTTATATAAATATTGGAATAATTAATGTATAGGTTAAGCAACTTGAAACTGAAATAGTAAAATGTTCAACCAGATTAGTGATCAGAATCAAAATATCAATTGTGTTAAATTAATATTTTTTCAGTCAAGTGTTGTACTGATGGTGCCTATTAATAGAGTAATCTTTGATGTACACGATAACTACTCTTATTTCACGGGCTCCAATTACTTCTTCCTTGGTACTCTCCTCATTATTGTCGAGGTTTTCATTTTTAGCATGGCTTTGTTAGGCTGCTACGGCGCACTAAAAGAGAGTACTTGTATGGTTTGACTGTAAGTACTTCTAATAAAAGTATTAAAATTTATTTCAGCTGTTTACAACTATCTCTTTCATGCTTATTTGCAGTTTTCGTTTTTACAATCAGCTGTACTCGTATTTGAATTTGCGGCATTAGTGGCTGTTTATGTTAAGAAAGACGACGTTATTGGACTTTTGAAAGACAATATCAATAATGCCATGCACCAGTACGAAAATAACATCATCGCTAAGGAGGCTATCAACAATTTACAAGAAAAGGTTTGTGGACATTAAATTGTGCTTCTTGGAATACTTTTCACTGTATTTACACCACAAAACATTTGTTGATGAAATTATTGTTTAGTTTCAAGCAATCAAACATAATGATTTTTATAATCTTATTATATAGGTCCATTGCTGTGGATACTTTGGACCGAGCGATTGGGTGGAAATAAACTTGAGAACACCACACGCTTATAATGTTCCAGATTCATGCTATAAATGTCATAAATCATATTATAATGATTCGGATAGTGTATGTGTTCAATCCATAGGTTGCCTCGAAAAACTAATTCGTTTTATTGATCACAATGAATTTTCCTTTAAGATAAGAGGCACGATGATTGTTTTTATTCAAGTGAGTATAAATAATGAATTTTTCAAAAAAAAATTTTTGGTACATAATTTTGAAACAAAGTAAATTATAGTTATTGCACAGCTGTGGGATTAGTCTTATGCTGTTCACACAACAGTATGGTGAATCAGGAAAATTATGGTCATCCTAAAAGCCTGGTAGTACCCCCTTTTTAAAGACGGTTTTAGTGTTGTAAAATAATTTTTTTTTTTTTTTTTAAATCAATTAATTTTCGACGCATTGGCTCTTATAGAAATCATGATTGTTCTGCTTCATCATTTAGTAGAAATAAAATAATTAAAAAAAAGAAATAAATAATAGTAAAATTTATTTTCAACTTAAAAATTTGATTCGGGAACTACTTTTTTACAGATTTTTGGAATATTACTTGCTTTCATACTAGGACACATGATTAGGAAAGAGAAAACGCTGCGAGAGATGCGCAACTCCCTGAGCTACGATGGATCTTTTGAATCGATAGATCCAGGCACTACTGTTTCAGTAGTTCATATGTAGAATAGTAACGTTTATAGTCAAATGACCAGTTGTATTAGGACTTGGGAATTGAAAGTATTACTAAAAATGCTGTTAAAAAAAATGGTACTTTAAAAAAATTATTTTTGTATTATTTGATAATGCTTGATTACAGATATATTTGAAAATGATTCCCATGCCAAAGTTTGATATAATATACAATTTATTATGTGGTAAAAACAATTTTTCATGAAGAAAGATTTACAGAACAATTATTTCATTGATATTTTATACTGAATAAATTGCTTTATTATTAAAAATATTTATAGATTTTTAAGGTTTTTGCCCTTTCCAAAGAAATACATTTAAGCGAGTGAGTGGTAAAAGCTTATACATTTAATCAGGCCTTTGTTTACTGCAGTCTCGTAAGAGTCGTAAGTCTAAAGAGTCTGTGAGTATGTGCGTGTGTTCATTTTCTCATTGAAAAATTTTTTCATACTAAACAAATGTATGAAAATCTAAATGCAAAGTAAAATAAGTAGACGTCCAAGTATAAGATTGAAAAAAGAAAAAAAAACAGAGACTGGAAGTAAGCTATGCAAGCTCGCATAAAAGTGGAAATACAATTGTGTAAGTGCATGATCCCGACTAACAGATAAACACCTGGAGAGAAATGAAAAAAAATCAAAAGAAAATTTGGTTAAAAGGTTTTCCTGCTTCCGTGTAAAATCCTTGACTGTTACATGTGACTTTAGAAATGACAAACTAAATATAAGGTGCTACCCCGAAAATGTGAACAAGAATAGAGATATACCGATGTACAGGGTTTAAAGATAAAGAGACAACCACAAGAAACTCAAGCAAAAATTAAAAAGCACATCAACTCGAAGACACAGAAACAGAGCTTTAGATACCAACAGCTCAATTCAATGAACAACGAAACAAAACTCAAGTGATGTATAATTTACAACAGTAATTCAAAGGTATACTCAGAGTAATAGAGTTGATATCCTAGAAGCCAAGAGTAACGAGAGCCCACAACACATTAAATCATAACACTCTGACCACTAGCAACGATCGCAAGTTATTCTACTCTCCGTCCTAGGCGTCAACTTAGCGTTATAAAAAAGCAAACACAAGAACCGAGACACACAGCCTAGGCTGTGCGCTAATTAACGCGGCGCTTGATGCATCCAATCACCCCGGCGCACCCGTCCCAGCAGCAGCGCTCTAATGTTTGTCCAGCTCGTAAAACGGTAATTGAATCTCTCTCGCCCTGTGCTCAGCCGCCGGCGAAAAGCTCGAAATCCAAGTGGCCACTTTCTTCCCCCCTCCCCCGACTCTCTTTTCCCTCACACACCCAGCAACTTCAGCTCGACCCCCTGGCTCCCGTCTATTTTCCACTTAAACGCAAGCTCGAGGCGGGAGACAACTCGTCACTGGCAAATCAGGAGAAAGGCACACGCGCAGCCCAAGCCCCACAAACGGACAGAGCAAACTCTCGATTGCGGCGATTTGAGCTTTTAGATCCGTTGTACCTCGATTCTCCACTGTCTCGGCTAACGTTTCTATCTTCCACCGTACGAAACACATTCGACTCGCCGTTGCTCAGAGTCGCGGGCAAATTACACCCTCACCAAGTCAATACAGCTCGCATTCACATTCGTCGACGGCCGATAGTACGGCCGAGTCGTTGGATCCCAGCGTTACTCCGAATTTGCGCGGGTACACACATTGTAGGCCAGTCAATAGTACACATACGCACACGTATAACGAGTGGCCGAAAGGATCGAGAGGCACTGGTGCCATTATCGCCCCCACCCGTCCAGGGCAGTTCTACAGAGCCAGTCCTGAATGGCCCAGGGGGGCAGGTGTGTGCGGGCCTGCCTGGGTCGTCGTTTTTCCGCTCTGGATCCTCCTTTCTCCCCCCCCTCCTCCCGCTCTTGCCCCGTTTTAACTGCTCAGCTCTATCCGTCCGACTTGCTGCTACTATAATATACTGTTGTGCTTGCACACAAAAACCCTCTTTTCCCTCCATCCCCTAATTACGCCCCTCCGTTTCTCTCCTTCTTCTTGTACTTTCAGCTTATTTACCATCGAGGTCGCGCAAACCCTACTTCTGCCCCTTTTTCTTCGCGACATGTACAGGGGGAGGGGGGCGTTTCTCTCCTTCTTCTTGTACTTTCAGCTTATTTACCATCGAGGTCGCGCAAACCCTACTTCCGCCCCTTTTTCTTCGCGACATGTACAGGGGGGGGGGGGGGGGGGGCCCTGCCGGCGCAGGGCAGGGCCCCGCGCCGCGCGGCGGCCCGCCCGCCGGCGCCGCGGGCGCGGGGGGGGTGGGCGGGGGGGGGGGGGGGGGGGGGGGGTAGGCATTCGGGAAGAAGCTCAGCTCCACGCGTACGACGAGTACACTTGACGAGCGCACACGGGAGAGGGGGTGGAATAACGCGGCTAATGCACCCCTGTACCCTGAATTCCCGGGATATTCCCGTCCACGGCGAGCTGCCTGCAGATTAGGGTAGGGAGTAAGGTTGCGCTCGATCCCGCGGTCTCCCGTTGGGTGAAGTTCCGGTATTTACGGCATCTTGGCAAGCTTATGAGGTAAATAACGCGTGCGAGTATCCGGACGATGGGAGACGGTGAGTTGATGAACGGCGAGAGACGAGAGGACGGCTTATTGCGGTGATGCACGAGTAGGAGGGGGGAAGATGCCGAGTTTCGCGTCGCTTAATTGATATTTGAAAATGTTTCGGGAGTATGATTCTCCTTACGGTGCGAGACTAAAAATATTCCATGCACGACACTTGAAAACAAATCGTATAAAAATATGCTACGGGCGTGTAAAATACCAGCGTCGACAGCACATTTTCACCCAGCGATATTTCAAAAACATTTTTGCCAAACGCGCAGCAGCGACGGCAACCCCTGAAAGATACAAACGCGCGCAAACAGCCCGGAGAGCGGCAGGGGGGGGGGGGGGGCAATTCATCACAGACAATCAAGTCGCAGCAGCAGTAGCAGCGGCTGCGGCAGCCGCGTATTTACTCCCGGTATTTCTGTATATAATGGCCGGGCGCGCCGAACAGTGCTCTCACGCAACCGCTCTACCCTGCTACCCTCGTGCTTCCAGCGATGCAGCAAAAGGCAACGCGACGTACACAACAGCGAGGAGGGGTGGGGGGAGGGTAGGACGCGCGTGACAAGTTGTACATAATTTCTATACGTTATACGCGCGAGCTCTGGCGCCTACTGTTTGCGCGATGCTTAACGACCCTCGAACAATATTGCAATTGGCACAGCTGGTGGTGGTGCGTGCGATGCTCTCCCCCTCTGTCTCTCTCTTATCGCGTTGTACGTACGCGTGTATGTGTGTGTGTGTACTGTATGCAATTTGTGTTACATGAGGATGTACGGGCACGTAGGTAGTGGGGTGATGTGTGGAGCGCGTCATGAATTTCCTCGGGCTGGAAAAACAAACGGGAAATCGATGTGCTCTCGTCGGGTGTCTACTATCTGGAAGGTAGCGATAGCATCTTGGACAGTATTTGGTTTTCGTTTACATAGAAGGAGTGGTAAAATCGTTTCAATAAAATACGCACGTACGATACTCGGATGTTTCTACTTATTTTGTTACGTTAGTTTTTTGTAAAAATGAGATGTCTGACTAAACTGTGATTTTACTACTTGTGTGACTTATGTTTCGTACGGCAATTACGACTTTCTAAATAAAAAACACATGCACGATTATACTCGGGTATTTCATCTTATTTTGTTACGTTAGTTTTTTGTAAAAATGAGATGTCCGACTAAACTCTGATTTTTCTACTGATTTTAGATTTTTTTGCGCAGTAGTTGAAAATTCTTATGTACTTTTACTTTGATTTGCATCCGTACTGTATGAAAATAGAATGTCTGACCAAACAGTAATTTTACTACTGATTTTGGTTTTTGCATGGTAGCCGTAATGTGTATTCTAAAAAGTATTTTATTTTGATTAGTATACGTCTTGTGTGAAAATAGAATATCTGACTAAAGAATGAGTTTACTACTTATTTTGACTTTTATTTTGCATTACAGTCGTTAAAATCCTTGCATACATAAAGATCAAAGTGAAAAAGTTTCAATTGAATTAGTTCGCTCTTTTTTTTCATTAAAATAGCACGTCTGATTAAACTCTGACTTTTCTACTGATTTTAGTTTTTTTGCGTGGTAGTCGTTAGAAATCTCATAAACTGCTTTTTTTACTGATTTTGGATTACGTTGTGCATGGAAGTCTTGGAAATTACCTATATTAAGAGATCGATATTCATCCGCAGGAAGTTAGGATGTTGTGGCTGACTAAACTTTGGTATTTCTACTGATCTTGTTTGGATATTATAAGCTTGTAAAATCCCGTTCGATCGCTTTAAAAAAATAAACCATTTTCTTTGATGAATACACGAAATAAATCCTTCAGCAAAACTTGGTAACAGAAAGTCCTCCGCTTTTTTTCAATGATGTCTCTGAATCCCCCCCCCCCCATACCCGAGCAAAACCAGACCAAAAAGAAAAACCCTAATAAAAACCGAAGTTCCACTGAAAATTTTTCTAACAGAGTAGAGGGAGACAGAGCAAGGTAGTCGATGTAAGCCAGCGAGAAACTTTTACGACTCTCCTCCTACAGTCGCATCAGCAAAAAAAAATATCCTCTCGCACCCCGACAAGTCGAGCAGACTCTTCCGCGCTTACTGCGCTTCCTGGTACCTGTAGAAGCCTTTTCGGATCCGCGCATTCCTCTTTTTCCTTGAAACTTTCGAGGTGAGTCTTCGCGATGAGAGATAGGTGTCTGTCTCTGTGTGTGTGTGTTGTGTAGGCGACGACGGACTAGATCGATCGAGAGTAATAAGTCAAGTTGAGAAGACAGAGTCGTATAATGTCTACGTGTAACGTCACGGAGTTTGGCTGATGAATGAGGATCCACAGTTGGGTATGTGAATTAAGTGTATTGGATGCGGTATCTATATCTCCGTTGGGTGCATCTTAAGGTCTGAATATCAGATATCGAGACGTGCTAAAGTGTACCGTGAATATTTCTTCATATAAAAACAATGGTTACTTATTTTAGAAATTGTGAGGTAAAAAAAGCCATGTTTACATTGCAAACGATGACACGAATTCGTCCGTTCCAAAATTCTCATCAGAACTTTAATAAAAAAAAAATCAGCCACGAGAACGAAATCTCCCACGATTTCTCGTTGACCATTTTTCGAGAGTCTCACCCGAAACCAGGCCAAATTGAAGTCTCGTCACCACCATTATCATCATCCCAAGCTCACGGAATGGAGTGCAGAAGAGCAGAGCAGAGAGAACAAAAAAAATAGATCAGCCCGCGAGAGCGGCACGAAGAGGCCATCGATAGCCTATTTCGAAAGAAGCACGTGTCGATTGATTTTTCACTTTTGCGCAGAGAAGGCAAAGTGTATAGGAACGACCGAGTATACATGACCGATGACGGAATCGCGCCCGTACTACTACTACTACTACTACTACTACTACTACTACTACTACTACTACTACTACTACTACTACTACTACTACTACTACTACTACTACTACTACTACTACTACTACTACTACTACTACTACTACTACTACTGCTACTACTGTTGCTCTACCGGGGCTTTCCACTCGTCGAGAGCTCGAGAGCTGCAATAATAACAGAGCTCACTCGGGGGTACTGTGGCCGATCGAGGGGAGGAGAAAGAGGATCGTTGTCGATTTTTGGGCCTTTTTTTCCAACGTTGTGCCTAAAAATTCGCGATCGTTCGATGATCTGCGCGAATCGAATTACGACGGGAGTCGAATGAAAAGAGCGGACGGGCGAAACCTTTTCGTCCGTGAATAAAATGCATCCGTGTTCTGCTGTAACAGTATGTATCCCGTGGAGTATCGAATAACGGTATTGTGCCACAAGAATGGTATTTTGTGCTCATGCTACAGATAATATCAAACACGGAACGGGAAACCATGTAACGTCGATCATTTGCTCAAGCGATTTTTATTTTCATCAAAGGCGAATCTGACACAAAGAGAAAATAAACACAGTCCCCGGTACAACCAAAGGGGCGTCGTGACAATGTACATCGTCGCACGTGAAACTCTCACTACAGCACGACAACCAAGTCGACGAAACCCCAATGCAGTCCCTCTCGGCGGTGAAAGAATATCGGGTAAAAGCCTCGACGGCTCCAAAGCGCGGCGGCGCATCAGCCCGCGCGCACCCCCCGGTCCGAAGCTCGACGACCGCACGCGAAGATGGAACAAAGAGCCCGGGGCTGGCGTTCCCTCCAAAGTCTTTCAGCTCTCCTCCCGCGAAAATTGTAAGATCCCCGGGTATTCCTCCCCCCCCCCCCCCCCCCGAAAACGAGAGAGGCAAGGCCCGCCCGACGGGGGGGGGGGGGGCGATTCATTTTGCCCCCCTCTCTTTCTCTCCACTCTCCTTCGACAGCCGAGCACCGCGAGCTGCTATTTACGGGCCCTACGCCCCGCGCGTACAGGGGTGGCGCTCTTTTTCACTGTCGCCCGCGAGACAGAAAGCGAGCGCCCTCCCCCCTCCTCTTTATCCCGGTGCGTTACTTCCTCTCCCGGGGCATTCGTCTTGCGCTGAGCTCATCGCGCGCCGGCTGATGGCCGATCGCGGGGAGTATCCGTCGGCCGAAGAGTCCTGCACACGCAGCTGCGTATCGTATACGGATAGGCTCGGGAAACAACTGCCTCCTACGGTATGCAGATACATTATCGGCGATAGGAGGGAGAGAAAAGCAGCCGACGAGGGGGGGGATCGGGAGCCACGGCGGAGCGAATCACAGTGATCAGTGGGAGCCGATGATGATCCCCGGCTCTTGACCCTTCTCGTTCTCGCGCGAGTTTTTTTTTCCGTTTTCCTCGCAGCCTCGGGATCCCCCTCGGGAGGATCGCTTCGAGCCGGGAAACGAGATCCCGCGCTCGATTACGCCCCGGATTTTCGAGCTTTTCCCCCGTCGTTGGGCGAGCGAGTCGGGAGACGTACGCCGCGGAGCCGGGGGAGACGGGTGGGAGGCAGACACAGACAGACGAAGCGCAGCTACGAGTGCTGCTCAAAGGCGGGGGGGGGGGGGGAAGGGTAGGGGAGTTTCCGACTGCTTGGAATATCGGGGATGCCTCGCTTGATCCTCAAAGGGACTCCTGTTGGTTGTCTCAGTGGCAGGCAGGAGGGCCGAGGGAGCTGGCTTTCATGGGCTCCGATGGCTCGGGTCGATTTGACGCTCACTTGGCTGCTGCTCCGTTCGTCGCGCGCGGTGCTTCTCAACGCGGGGGAATATGCATTAGGATCCGCGAGCGAGATGGAGGAGGGTAGTTGTCGGTGGAGAATGTGGAAGATGCTATTCGAAGCGTTTGATCGTTTGCGTACACTTTGTTGATTTTCAGTGCGTGCTCCGACTTGAGTGATCACACTTGGTTGATAAATATCTCGCCACCGTCGGAAACTGATAAGACCGAGCCGTTTTGAATAATATTGCTGTGGACTGAGATTGCGCTGATTTATCGGTCGTTGATTTCAGTTCGACTTTTTTTTGTCTGATAAATTCAGTAATTTTTTTTTATCAGAGGAGATTCCTTTCAAAGACTTTCAACCAAACTGCACTCGATTATAGTGAACGAGTGCAACTCATCGATGGATAAACGGTGCTATTATGATCGAAAATTTGGCTTCCACTAAATTTTGGCGTTAACATGCAATTTTTTTTTTTTTTGGCTTAGGTTTCTCAGCAATTTACATAAAATTTTCCAGAAAGAAAGATTTCTTTGCGTGGGCAGTAGTGTAACGCGGAAAAAAAATTGTGAAATGTTACGTTGCCTGCGGAACAGTCGAAAATTAGATTCATAATCAAAACCAGTTTTGAATCAATTTCACGGTATTCCGCGTGGCCGATCACAAATTCGATATCAAATTTACAAAATTCGACCGCCCTCACCCATGGGTTGCAACAGCACCACCGCGAAATCGATAGCCAGCAGTGTTCAACTTTGAATCTCGCATTTCCGTTAGATGTGGGTGGTCGAACGTTGTAAACTCGGTATCAGATTTCGAAACAGCGTCCCAATCAACCATTACCGAAGAAGAGAAAGAAAAATTGTTCCAAAAATACTCGCATCGCACGTATCGTAGCCTGCCTGCATCTCTCGTTGAAAAATACAAGCCCAATCCTTCCAAACATACAGTAGAATCCGGTCGTTTCAATCGAATCGTATACCGTTTCAAAACACTCGGTGCAGCCTCGTATAGATGCGGCATCCATTTCTAGTGCAAAGATCTCGGCTCCTTGCATGGAAACTGTGAAAAATAACAATGATATTGATAGAAAAAACAAACGCAAGTCTCGATTCCGCAGATAAAACTGCGCATCTCTGTTTCAACGGAGCGTCGACGCTGCGAACAATTGCGCGTGCAAAATCAGTAACGGCACCCGGGAGAATCCCAACGAAATTCCCTGCAAGGGATACAGGCTAGAGCATACAGCATAAAACGCGCGCCTCCTGCACCGCGAGTACTACTGCTGCTGCTGCAGAATATGCCGCGCTCCAAGTTATTGTTATACGTCGTAACAAAGCGTACGCGCGTTTCCTGCGCGAGCTGTAGGACGTTATCGACCATACCGTTTTGAAAAGTCTCCATCTCCCGCGCTCGCGTGTAACATTCCGGCCTCGTGAAAGGACGCCCAAATCATCGCTCCTGTACATGTCGGCCACATACCTGCCGACTCCTCCGATCATCCGCAGCGCAAAGACCTCGGCTCCCAAGAAGGCCGGCGAACGATATCAAGTTGACGAACGGATGGTACGCGAACAGAGACTTTTCCTTGCCCGCGCGACGGAGCTCGAAAGAGGTGTCCGGTTTCTCTTCCTCCTCCTCCTCGACCGCGAACACACGACCCCCGCGGCATTCGTGCTGCTTCCGCTGCACCTGCGCCCCCTCCAAAATGAACCCTCGTAAACCAGCCCCTGAGCGACAGCTGTGTGGGCTCGGCTGCCTTCGGGACGGATTATTTTTCCTCCGTCCCTTCCTCTTGAGCTCCGGTGCTTGCCCGGTGCTAAAGCTTTCGGCGGACACCGTGTCTCTCCGTACCGGAAAAGCGGGAGCGTCCTCGAGCTCACTCAATCACGTTTCCTAATGAAAATCGAGGGTAGGGGAGCTAGGGGCTAGTTGTAACAGGGGTAAGTAGTAACACGCAATTTTTGCTGAAACTGTAAGCTTTATGAACAAAATGGTTTACTTCGTTTAATTCTCATATCATGAGGCATAAGCTCACCACAGTAAATGTTTCACAGAACAGCACAGTAAGCGAATCTGTGTACGTGATTCATTTTGTATTATATTGTTTTTTCTCAAAATTGTTACAACTAGCCCCTAGCTCCCCTACTGTTGTTGTTGCCGTTCGTGCCCATTCGATATGGTTGGGCAAGGCTAAACTGTGGCGGTCTCCGTCTCCAATTGGCGCCGGCTCGAGAGACGACGATGACAAAGACGATTCATTATGTTGATTGTACAAGCGTGCCACTGCAGTCAGCGAATGGGGGCCAATTCGCATGACCGTGTTCACGTCTACGCGTGCACGCCGGAGACCGCAATTAGGCCACTTACCGGCGAGCGCGCGGGGGAACGATTCTCGTATTGTATACGTATACGCTGCGAATGTTGCTGCTGCGGCTGTAGTCATCGCGCTGAACGCGCGTCCGTTCGGAGCCTGCGGAGGGAGAAGTAGGATACCCGCAGAGTACTGCATTTCGAGAATGGATTTTCCCTACTGTCCGTCCAGATCCGTGACAACTATTCGAATCTCGAATCTGGATGGAAAAATTGGACGGAATAATAGCCCAGATTCTCCCGCGTGCGAGCGAGAGAGGGCGAATCGACGAAGAGCCGATCGACGGCCCGATCGTCCTTACAAACGGCCCCCACCCCTGAAATTAAGTCGGCATATACCCTCTCGCCCCGTGGATCGATCCCTTCCACCCCCCTCTTTTTTTACCTTCACTCCGTAAACGAGCGTCGATCTGTACAACACCGCGATCATCCCTCGCACCCGCACTCACGTATACGAAACTCGCAAACACGTGTCTTCCCATCCTAACGTCCCACACCCACACCCGGCGAGATAAGATCTCTCCTTCCCGGCTGTCTTCGAGCGCTGCGCCCGCGCGCACACACCCACGGGGAGTGTACAGAAGTAGCCTATAAAGGTCAAACCAGCTCGGGGGCGGGGAGGGCGGTAAATCGCAGCGGGGAAGGGGGGGGGGGCTCCGACAGCCCTCCCGGCGCGGTCTCGGGCGAACCCCCGCCCCCCCCCCCCCCCCCCCAGCGGTTGGATATACCGCGCATCCGCAGCGTAATCTGGGCCGACGAGCGTGCGCGCGGGAGCTCGATTAGTCCCCCCCTGCTCTTCGTGCTATCGCTTCCTTTCCTTTCGCCCGTGAGTGTGTTGTGCGCGTGTGTGTACGGTGCGTAATGTGTGCGCGCGCCCGCGGATGCGCGTAATCCGTTATCGTCCGTTCCGCGGTCCGGCGCGTGTGTCGTATGATACGCGCGATGTTTGGGCCCCTTGATAAGGTTGGATCGGAGGTGACGAGCTTTTTGTTGTCTGCCCCGTATTATCCGTGTGCGCGTGCGGAGTAAGTCGGCGGAGTCTATCGCGGTGTCGGTGATCTGCTAAACTAATTTCGACCGAAGGGGCTCGGATCGGATTTGAATGGTAATTGGAGCGCGCGCGGATGTATATATCTCTGCTCCTCGAACAGCGAGCAGGAGGGGGGGTGTCGGTGCAAGTGTGCGGGGCCGAGCGGATGGAGGGACGGCGATGGAGTTACGGATCTCATCCGGTCTTCCGGTGTTGACTTTCGGGTCGGTCTTTTCACACCCCCAACGAGAAAATAGAGAAGGGCTTCGTTGAAAATTTCAATGACTCCAAGATCGCGGAAAAATTACCGCCTAATACATGTTTCAGGGGCGTCGATCTCCCCGGCTGGTGGATGAAAGAAAATTCGCCCTATTGCGCCGACAGAGGCACATATTCTCTCGCTCTCCCCTTATCATCCCTCCTCTCTCTCGTTCACGGCGAACGACTGCAACGCAGCCATCCCTCGAGGACCTTTCTTTGCGTCCCTCGGCTGCTGCTCCTTTCGCGTCTCTTCCCGCCTCGTTCCTTACGGAGACTATGTGCCACTGTATGGATTGTCCCGCTCGCGAGCTTGCCTCCTTTCTTGTATTTGCATACAACTGCGACGGACCTTGCCTTGCGAGGCGTTTGAAAAATTTCCTCCCAGAGACCCGAATAACGAGCTGGCGTCTGCTTTGCACGGCAGATCTGCTCTGATCAAGGGTTTTTGAGCCTGCCCGAGTCGGAAAGATTCCAGGTAGAGCGGAAACGTGTATTTTTTACGCATCTTCTATTGCCCCGATGAAGAACTGAACGTTTGGTCTGGATGAATTTATTCGTTGCGTACTAGCTCTCTTCTAGTGTACCCGATACATCCCGTTCTTTTAAACATGTTTGGAACTTGTTTTTTTTTAACCTTTTTACAATGAAGAATTTAACGCGGTGAAACGTGCGCGAGGTGTTTCAAAAATCATCCCAACACACCCAGCAGTAGCTGATGCCGCCGATTTCATTAAATATAACAATGGGAACAACCCTTTGGTATCACCCCTAAAATGTACACGCGCGCATCGAATGTATCGGGCACCGTCGCACCTCTATTCTCTCGCCGATATTTCAGTGGATTCATATTGACATGAAGTATATTGACCCGCGCAAGTACGCCTGTTAAATTCCTAAGCGATCCCGCGGCTGACAGTTCGCCGATCCTAACGTCACACCGGGCGATAAGTTCGCAACAGTCAGTCTCGTTGCCCGTCCCCTTTCAATTTTCCTCCGTCCCCGGCTCCTCGCGCTCTCCGAAAAAGCTCAAGTTTTTGTTTCGCGCAAAAGCCCTTGATCCTCGAAAGGCTCGGGAAAGGCATGCACAGAGAGGGAGAGAGACGAGAAAGTTTTCATCCAGCTTTTAATATTATCGGATTTACCGACAGTATAGAGCATCTGCGAAGGAAAACGGGCGTTGTTGTGCCTTTTATAAAATACACACGAGGTAACGAACCAACGCTCTTTTTAACACACCGCGCGCTAAATACGCGCGAAAGCTTTTACACTCCGCGGCGAGAAAGAAAGCACCCAGTTTCGATGGGTATTTCGCTAGCGTGCTGCGTGCGCTTTAAAACGAACTCGTCGAATCCAACCATGGAAGCGGAAAGGGGGCGGGTGGGCAGTGATAAATAGAACGCGCACTCGGGCGAGGGTCGGGGACGAAAACCGAACGGGGGAGAGAGCTGGGAAAGTTTCGACGACGTCTCTTCTTCGCAACAAACGGGGGGAAAAAAGGGAGACCCAAGAACGGAGCGGGAAAAAAGCGGGGGGCAGAGCAAGAAAACCGCCGAGCGGGCGGAGAAGAACGGAGGGGGGAAAAATTTCCATCCCCCCCCCCATCGCGAAACGGCGGCGGCGATCGCGCGAATCTCGTTCCGCTTGCTGCGCCAGAGTGGCCTCGGTCGTCCTGGCACGGAGACAACGGCCGACGTGACTGTACTCCGGGCCGCGGGAAATTACGCGCAGGGCCGCGCCTCGTATCGATACGCGCCGGCTTGGGAGGACGATTCGGGTCCTGCCTGTACACGGGGGGTACGACGTTATTGCATTTTCCGGCTCGCCTCGCACAAGTACACCGCGTCCGTGGAATCCTGAATGTCCGTTGATTGGGCGGCGCGGGGGGGGGGGGGGC
>JAPYYV010035880.1:0-15413 GCA_030522625.1 Copidosoma aretas | reverse complement strand
CTCGTGATGCGCAGTAATGTATGTAGGTTGCACGTGGAGGGGAATTTTTTTTTTTCGTGCGCTTGGATGAGGTTGTTGGGGTGAATTTTTTTTTTCACCAAGGGATGATTCTGATTTCCAGGCCGAGTTTTTCGGTATTTTACGTCGAGCCGGTGCCGATCATTCGGAGGCAAAGGTTATTCTTCTCTCCTCTCTCAACGACCTTTGGTGAAGAAGTTTTTTCATCAAAAAACAAAAGGCGCGATCGAGGGGCCTACTTCTGACTGCTGAGATAAGCGGGGCTCGCGTATATCCAAACAGGAAGTAGAGCCCTATATCACAGCTAGTTGAACCTATTTGTATATGTATACGTGCGAGCGGAATAACTTTCCATGCTAATTCGGGGAACCTTATACTGCCTTCTCATGCGCTCTACTTTTACAGTTTTTGTTGGGCTGAGATAATAATTTTCTTGTTTATTTTTTATTGGACTTCAGCGTGTGTGGGACGTGATTGTATAGGGGTGAAGAGACTTTTTTTTTCAAATTTCGAAAAACACTTATTTTATTGCGTTCGATGGTATCAAATTTCTCGACCTTGGTCTCGATTCGAAAAAACTTTTTCATCAAACTTAATACCTTGTTTCTTGTATTGCTATTCACAAGATACCAAATGCACGCGTCAGAATAATTACGAACCATGACACTGTTTTTTTGTTTCTGTCCACGTTATCGTAACAGAAAATTCACACCGACAAGGTGTGCGATGGGAGCGAGAAATTTTTGCATGTAGAAAATGCAAAAGATCATGCTTAAAAGAAACTTCTTCCTGAGAACCCTGCGTAAAAACTAATTCAAATTGTCGCGCCAACCTACCGGCGACCGCTAGCAGCGTCGGTCGGTAAGCCCCCACGGAGGCGGTCCGGCGGTCTGTTACAGACCGACCGAGTCCACCCGAGACTATTGAGAGAGAGAGAGAGAGTAGAGCAAAAGCGAGAGAGCAGAAGAAGAAACTGTCTGATGCAACAGTGAAAAATATATACACAAGTATATAAGAGTTCGGCCGCGTATAATTTATCAGTCTTATTATATATCAGTGAACCCATCATCATCCGAGTCTCCCCGCGATCTCGCCAGTGTCCCCCTCGGCTGCCCCAGGAAGCACAGACCCATCGCCAGCATGACGGAAGAAGAATCGGTAAGTAGCCGAACCACTACCCTGTGGCCAGCATCTGCACGCGTGGTGTGACGGGGCCCCTCCGCTCCGATCCGCACCCACGTGTACTTTACCCTCGAGCCCCGGGTTTTCCCGATTTTCCGGGTGCGATCGGGCCCGCCGAGCGATTTTTCGCTGGCCGGAGCCAAGCTCGACGTGGAAAAGGGTCGCTAGCTCGGGCTTGAGAAAGGGCTTCGGGCAAGGTAAACACAACCTCAAATGCACGTTGCGCCAGAGAGGGAGGAGTCCCCCCCTGCGCCCCTCCCCCCGGCGCTGCTGCTTCTCGTTTTGATGGAGGCCGGTTTTTCTTTCGGGCTGCGCTCTCCTTTCGCACCGCGCCTACGTCATATGATACCTTCTACCTGTGTATACACACCTCCTGCTGATGTACCGATGATTTTTATTGCCGTTTGTGGTCCTCAATTTCATCATAAATTTTCGGAGTCATTAGCCTATCAGGCTGATGTTTGTTGGGTAATTGCTATTCTGACAGGCGCTGCGACAAATTCCATGATCCAAACAATAGTTATTTGATGTTGGAAACTATTTCTATTGACGTTCAATGAACGCTGACTCTCTGAGAGATTTTTACAAGGGAATCACAGTTACAATTGTCTTGCAGATGTTTGATCCCAAACTCACGAAAAAGAAAAAGAAGAAGAAGACTGGCTTCGATTTGGATGCAGCAATGGATCCCGATGGGGGCTCTGTCCTCAACGATGCAAATGAAAATTCAAAGGCGGACAAGGAAAATGTGGATGTCGACGCTGTGCCAGCAGAAGACGAGGAAGCCCTGGATCTTGAAAATTTCGGCAAAAAGAAGAGGAAAAAGAAAAAGTTCAATCTAGAAGAACTCGACGCAGCCCTTCCCGAGCCTGGAAAGAAAGAAGTACGTTTCAATGTAATATCATTTCTTTCATGTATTGATTATTGAATGTATCGTAAGTTGTTGATATAAGTTTGCATCATATTTCCATTCAATTTTGTAGGATGATGTGGAAGAACAAGCGGAAGAAAACGAAGTCGAGGAGGTAGACTTGACCATGGACTTTGCTCCTGGTTCAAGAAAGAAAAAGAAGAAAAAGAAGGATTTGGACGAGTTGCTGGCTGAAGAGAGGAAAGAGAACGAATCCAACGATGTTGGTATGTATATTTATCATACAACCATTACAATTTTTATCTGTGAGGCTGGGTGTTTATGTTATGCGTTATCTGTCAACATGCTGCACTGAGTCCGAGCAAAGTGCAGATTATGGTAAGACATACATGAAACAAAAATCGATGTGTTTTGGAACTGCACTTTACAACTTTAGCCAACAGAACTTGTCGTTGTACATTGTCATCGATTTTGTATATTAGATGAGGTTTTATATTTACTAAGACTATTATTTTGCATCTTGATACACAAATTTAGGTAACAGTAACAAAGAGAACGATTCGTTATTTACAAGTTTTCCAAGTGCACGTTTCATTTATTCTGGTTTTTACGTACATTTTCAGTCAACATGTCTATTTTCCCACCCATCAATGTGATACACATGTTTTTTTAAATCTTGACAATGTCAACTCTCGCTGTAGCATTGCAATTATGGATGTCTTGTAGCTAAAACGTCTGTATGTAGAATGAATATGTAGTGTACTTTGATGTTTTAATGTGTGCTGAATGTGGTTTTCCATGTTTTTTTTTTTTTTCAACGCACAAAATTTTTCTCTGACATTCAATCACCATAATACGTGCAGAGGTACAAAGTCTGTGGGTCGGATCGGACCGAGATTACACATACGATGAGTTACTCGACAGAGTATTTAACATAATGAAAGAGAAGAACCCTGATATGGTTGCTGGAAAGAAACAGAAATTCGTCATGAGACCACCTCAGGTCGTTCGTATAGGAACGAAAAAGACGTCCTTTTCTAACTTCACTGAGGTAAATATTAGAGTTCCTAACCGTCAACATGGATGTTAATTTTATAGACTGGATTTCAAGTTTATTAGTAGTTTGATCTTTGTGTATTAATTTTGTTTTTGCAAACTTTCTTTCCAGATTTGCAAAACTCTTCACAGACAGCCAAAACATTTGCTGGACTTTTTGCTAGCTGAGTTGGGTACCAGTGGCTCGGTAGACGGCAACAGTCAGTTAATCATCAAAGGTCGCTTCCAACAGAAGCAGATCGAAAACGTGCTACGAAGATATATCAAGGAGTACGTGACGTGTCACACGTGTCGTTCGCCTGATACCATTTTGCAAAAGGACACGAGGTTGTTCTTCCTTCAATGCGAAACGTGCGGTTCTAGATGTTCTGTAGCCAGTATTAAATCTGGTTTTCAGGTCAGTATTATCATACAAATATCATTCATGTTACTATCACCTCAAGTGCTAATTAACTCTTCATTTGTTCGTTTCCAGGCCGTTACTGGCAAGCGTGCTGCGATTCGGGCCAAGACTGCCTAAAAATATTTTACACCTTGTACACCATACATTATTTAGTTATATCTTTAATAAAAAAAATTTTAATAAAATTATCGTTGCAATTTGTACTATATTCGATCGAAGCCGATTTCTCAACACTGTGCTGTCCATTCTAAGTTCCTTTTCATCGGATCAGTAGTTATTCAAAGAGCACAGAGAGAAATCGATTATTCAGGCACAGTATGTAACAATAATAGCAAATTACAATTTTTATCAAAATGAAACTTGTAAAAAACAAAAAAAAATATGAAAATAATGAAATCACGATGATTAGATGAAACAAGTGTACCGAATGAAAGCTCGTGTGTGAATGTCAGCGTGGCAAGTGTAATATGATGTGTAAATGGAAAAATAGCCAGCGATACAACGTCAACCTTGAGTTTTATGATATACATATATATATAAATATATTATTCTATATTGTTATGTTGATAAATAGCTAAATGAAGAATAAAATAAAAATGAATAAAAAAAACCAGAGGTAATTGACGAGTCGATAAAAATCACACGAGATTCAAAAGTAAAATAATAATAATGTATGAAGATCGAGTCTTTCTAATAGGTAATTTATTAATTGTACATTTGCATCTAAAAAATAAATCATCTTATAGCTCTCAATCTGCTTGAAATGATACTTTTCAATTTTTCCCTTGTCCTTTACGCACTGCGTTCAAGATTATACTTATAAACTACCCCACAACACAGCTCATAACGTTAGAAAAAGTATCGACGTTTTTGAAGCACGATCGCGTTTCGGTGGTATACATACAGCAACTCCACGCAGTCTTTCTCTCCCGTGAGAGAGAGAGAAAGAGCCAAATACTCTTTGTGCCCGGGTTGCTGTGCTTTTAGTCACCCGACGGAATTTTCTTGGATACAAAAGCATTCGTACGAGTAGTAGTAGTAGTAGTAGTAGTAGTAGTAGTAGTAGTAGTAGTAGTAGTAGTAGTAGTAGTAGTAGTAGTAGTAGTAGTAGTAGTATCGAGCGTTCGTGGGGTCGTGATTGGAAGATTCCTCGGATGCGTCTCGATTCACGTATTGCACTTTAATTTTACGTTTAAATACCAAAAAGCGCTTTCATTAAAATTTTCCCGTACAATGGATGTTTTTACTTGAAATTAAAATTAAAATGATAACATCGATGACGAAAACCTTGCGAGCAAAACGACTTCCAAAACGGCCGAAATTCCGTCCAAACGCCCTCCTCAATCCTCATAGCACATCAG
The DNA here is from genome assembly GCA_030522625.1 of Copidosoma aretas. Classification (NCBI taxonomy): domain Eukaryota; kingdom Metazoa; phylum Arthropoda; class Insecta; order Hymenoptera; family Encyrtidae; genus Copidosoma; species Copidosoma aretas. The sequence continues at coordinate 10,522 of JAPYYV010035880.1, read as the reverse complement.
GATACTCGTGTGCTTGGCTGTAAAAACCCAGCCCACCCTCTTTTCCCTCCCTCCCTCTCTATAACGCTTGACGGAGGAGCGCTCTCGAGGGGGGAGTCGAACCCAACGACCGAGGGCCACTTTGCTCGGGCTTCAAAGCGTTGCGTCGTCGTTGTATACTTTTCTCGGAACCCTGGTTCTTTTTTTTTACCCCCTCTTTCTCTCCGGGCTTATCGTGAACTTTCCAAAATCGCTGTTTAATGAGTTTTTCGAGCTCGCGCGTGTTATACGCGTTCCGAATCTTGATGGGCTGTCGGTCGGGGTGAGGTTGACAAAATTTTTTTCCTCCATTGATGCACGGTGAATTAAAAATCAAAACGTTGTTTGATACTCTTGGTCGTATTGTCTGTTGATGGGAAAACAAAAAATAATAATACCATGATAGCGTCGGTTTTTTACACACATACGTTCGTGTCGCCCAAACGCACATTATTATAAAACTGATCCTGCACCGAAAGCATAAAAAAAAATTAAGTACGACAAGACAGTCCCGATGATGTTTTACTTTTTGGGCAAAAAAATTGAGAGGCAAGGTCCGAGCATGGCATGAAACATTATCCTAGCAACCAGGCCTGAGGATGCATACTATTAAGGAGCTATAAGAAATATTGTTATATTAGCATATATGTACATAGTGTAATATCAAAGGACAGAAATGTGACTGGCAACTGTATGCTAAAGTACATCTGTATACTATACTTAAGCATACAGCATACAGTTGCCTCCTGCAGTCACATTGGCGTCTGTGAGCCGTCTGAGTATCGACGGGTGAATTAGCTTGCGCAGGCGCTCTGCTGGAAGCGCAAGCGCATACACATAATATGCCTGCAGGCCAGGGCGACAGAGCTTGCGACTTGCGACGACGACGGCGACGATGCCGGAAGTATTTTTCAGATGTATGTATAACATACGTGTGTGTGTGTGTGTAGAGATGCGGGCAAGCTGGCGACGAGGGGCAGCAGCGAAAGCTCGAAGATCGCGAGCATTGATTTTCACGCGCCCGCCTTTGCCGGCTTGGAAAGCTTGACGTACCGCACAGTACTCGGGTTTTACTTAATTTTTTTTTTCGGGTGGATTTCTTTTTATCGTTGAGCTTGCCCCGAAATCACGACTGAAAATGTATTATTGACGTTAGTCACGCGAGTTAATTTCATGATCAATTTATCGGAACAATTATTATGTTTCTTATATGCTTATTTACCATTTTTACAACGAGTCCGCTTAGTTCCACGTGATTCCGTTTTGTGATTCGAGCATTGGTATACTTCGGCAATGTATATTGTGAATGAGTAAGACTAAATTTCTCGTGAAAACCGCATGAGTCGATACAAAACTATTGTAATAAGTATTGTTCAACAGCAACGAGCGAACGACAATTAATGTAGCCTAGAAAAAAAACGGCAACACCACTTTGAAACTCAAATTACGATCGAACGTTCGCTAGTACGAAAAAAAAAAAGAAATAACGAAGCACAAAAGCTCGTTCGAACGCCCCATGCGTGAGCTTCTGAAGTTCGTAATGAGTAGGTACAGTGCATGTATATCACGCAGAGCGCGACTGACCTAAAAAATCTCGTTCGCGCGAGCTTTTTCCGGTTCGCTGGCGAATAACACCCGTACCGTCCTGGAAAAGCTCATTTTTGAGGTAAACAAGAAGTCGGGAAGTAGAAGGGTAATAGGGCAGAATGGGGAAGACGCTGGGGCTGATAAAAGTGGTGATAAGAAAAGAGACGAGCGAGTTCAACTTGTATAAATACACAGTCTCTGTGCACGGTGGCGAGGATGAGGGCGTGTCAGAGGGAAGGGGGGGGGGGGAATTGAGCGGTGATGGAGTGGGATTATACCGTGCGGCTGGAGTGGCTTGTTATGGAAGGCTCGATGGGTTGCGCAATGGCTTGGGTTTTTCTGTGAAAAATATTTTTGTTTCAGAAGAACAAAAAAAGAGATCGTACTGTTTGGGATGGAATTGGGATTTTCAGGTGATAAGGGTAAAATGGGACAAGCGAGAGCTCCCTGTGGAAAATACGTGGTGTTATTGAGGCTGGATCGTGATGCTGAAAATTATTTAAAAAACAAAAATGAATTTCATGACCTATCGCGGAACATCGCGAGATTTTATTTTATTATTTTCCTGCATTTGTATCTGTGTCTTTTCTCGGTCGATATTAACGTAACGTGAGAAGTAAATTTTTTTTATTGATATTATAATTTTTTTCATAGTTGCTTCGAAGTTTTCCTCAACTTGTTTCCTCGATAGTGAATCGTTGAATAAGTACCAAAAAAATAGATGCGAGTTTTTGTTCGTCGTTCTCGATAATAATAGCAAGTATGAGGCAATGCGAAAACGAGGATTTAGTTGTTCCAGTGAGTGTATTAAAACACTGTTGCGCCGCCCCGAAACGACAATACCGTCCGAAATAAGTTACACGAGTTTCCTATATTCCTGCCGGAGGGGCGATGGAAACAAAACTAGCGTACAGACATAGCGTCGGAAAGTTTCTATGGCACCTATAATATAGGCGCATATTGCTGCGCTACGTCTATTATAGTTCCCGCAACGGAATAAATAATAAAAATACGCAACACGCGGGCTCTCGGAAAAGTTAAAAAATAAATATAGAGTTGTTTACCATAAATAGTGGTGAAATATCGTTTATTTAATTATCAGAAAATGAAATAATCACCGAGGAATACATCAGTACCTATATAAAACGTATACGATGAAATTAAACTTTCTCCGATAAATCGTACAAATTGACGGAATTCAGATGCTTCACATATAAGTTTATGTAGATTTCAGTTACGACACTCGCGCAATAAATTTCCTCCTGCGTGCATACATATGAAATAGCAAACAGAATAATAGTCCAGACGTGCGCGTGCGGTAGTCGACAGCGTAATTAAATATTTAACTGATAAAGCCGTAGTTTCTGGTTCGTGTATTTTGAGGGAGTCTCGAGCTGCGGTGACTCACAGTTATGAACTGCGGCCAATACAGGGGACGGTATACAGGTACCTCGTATCGCAACTGTTCGATGTACAAAATATTTTTCTGTAAAAAAAAAAATCAAAAAAAGAAAACTCTTTGTGCCATTGCAACGCATCTCTCTCGGCTCGCGCTTCCTCCCAACTTTCTAGGCGCGTAAAAACACCCGATAATGCAATGGTTGGAAAAATCGATCGTACAGCCAGCCACGAGGTACTGAAAAAAGAAAAAGCTATCGCCAGTGTCGTTCTCCAACTCGATGAATCCCACTCGTTTGCGTACATAATTGGCAAGATCGCGCGCTTTTGATCGCACGGAGGGGGGAAAAAAAAAAAAGGCGAGGCGTAGCCTACTATTATAAGCACGCGGAGAGCTGAAGTCGCTTTATGTGTGCATCAGCTGCAGGGAACGGAAGATGGGTGGAGAGAGGCTGCTGCGAACGCACCTTCGACCTCAATCACGCGCTTAATTCTCGCGTTGACGAGCTCCCGTCGTCTTTCTTTCGGAGCCCCTTGGTTTCCCGACGCGGACGCGTTTTGCGTGCTTTTATTTTATTTATTTATCGCCGCGTGATTGAAATTCTCAGACCGGACGTGCCTGATTTCGAGTTGCAGAGGGTTTCCATCAGAATAGCGACACGAGTGCCCGCTCGCATTTATTTGTTCATCGTTGAGAGAATCTATTTTCAGTGTCGTACACATATTTTGAATTTACTTTTGCAATTTAATCATCGGCAGTTTATTTATGATTGTAATTCGGTTCAACAAATGAATAAAAAAAAAACGTTTCATAAAAATACGCAATGGTAAGTGGCTTCGATGATGAAAAGAACTTCTCTCACGCAGACTTCCAAGCGCTTTAGATACCATGGTACAAGCTTCCGTGCGCGGTGGAAGATAAATTTTCCTGTACAGCACAACAACGCTCGGCTCGCGCCTTTTCCCCGCCGTCTTCGCCTTTAATGCAAAAATCGGCAAGTGGCACCCCCCCCCCCCCCGCCCGCCTTCCATTCCCACTCTCTCTCGCGTATGCTCTCTCGTTACAAATGGACCAACAAACAAGGCCACGCGGAGTCGAGTCGGAGTACACAGGAGAGTCTCGTATTTGATGGGAAAAGAGAGGCAGCCACTGCGGAGTTCTTGTATTCATAGAGTATAAAACGTATGTATAAACAAAAGAAGACTCGAAAGAGAAAGCGGGAAAACATTGTAACGCGGCTGTGCGGCGAACTGCCGCTGCGGTGGTAATGGTCTTCAGGTATGTATACAGTTATAACAAGCTTGCGTCCGGGGAATCGGACGTCAGATCAGAGCTCCAAGTACTTATCCGCGTTTCTTCTGTTCACAGGTTCCTGCACACAGTACACGCGCATATCTACCACCGACTCTGCGTTTTGTTGAAACTTCGGGCTCGTCTTCGCCGAACGGATGACGACCATCCAGGTATTCACAATTTTTATGTACAACGATCGACGTCGATGTTTGTGTGATTAAGTATGCAGCAGTAAGTTTTCGTGGCCGAGTATGCGTGGAACAATTTAGGACGATTCATGTATAGCTATACGCATGAACGAAAAAAATGAAAAACAAGGATTGGGCAACAAGTTGTTTTCGTCAACTTGGCTCTCGATAAGTAGTACAGTCGTTGCACGAATCGCGTATAATTTCTAAGAATCCCGACAATCGACTCGTTATACAGCGTTTCATTGTTTGAAAAAAAAATAAAAAAATATCTCACAGCTAGTAATGAATCGAGAATTCTATTTGCTACGGATGCATACAGGCGAACCTACAACGGAGCAGCTATAGCACTCACCATTAATTTCACACACAACAATATATACGCATCAGCAAATCGCGCGAATCTATATATAATTACGTTCCGTTTCTGTCACGCACATCAGCGCGAATCCATACATAGGGTTGTATGCAATGATCGTAAAAGTTGTACAGCAAAAACACCGGCCGCCATACCATTTAAACATTGTACATATAATATATAGGCGCACTCGTTACTGCTCATCGTCACCGTCGCCGTCGTCACATAAAATACAACAAGAAAAAAGCGAGTAAAATATAGGACCTGCGCCGGCCAGCTTACCGTTAGATTCGGCTTTACTTATTTAGCGCTCAAACCGTCAGGAGTAAATCAAGCGCCCGCTGCTGCCGCGCGGCCCCTTTTCGCTTTTCGAAAATTTCTCCTCTCGTCCCTGAGACGAGTTTCTACGTCTGGAACGATGATGATTTTTTTTTTTTTTTTTTTTTTTTTTGGGGGGGGGGAAAAACAAGCGAACGAGCCGAGGGCCTCGAAGTTGAAGTCGTGCCAATCGTAAAATTCATCTTTCGCCCCGAGAGCGGTAATATTGCGGCGAGGATCAATACTCGGTACGATGAGTGAGGGCGAATCGTGTGAAAATCAGTATGTAGCTGATGCAAGCCGACCGCCGATAGATCGCCAAAATTATAACTTATATACTCGAATGTGTGCATTTCTATTTGCTGGGAAAAAAAAGCTCTCGCCATCCGCTGCGTTTTCCCCCTTTATCCACGCAAACGCCAACGATTGGCTATTTACCGTACGAACTAGGCAGACCAGTTTTCTTTAATTATCGCTCGCTCGCGTCCGCGCACGTGTACAGGGCATGTACACTTGCTTGCATACGCAATTAAAATCGCACAGCGACAATCCAGGCCGATCGTTGTGGGGAGAAAAAACAATGAACGACAAAAAATATGCAGAAAGAAAAATCCACACTTGCCGACTTTTGCTGGAAATTGTGCTCGACGGCACACGCACACGCGCGCAGTGTAATAATATCAAGTGTAACGCTAACGTAATACATGTATGCATGTATGCTGACGAGGAGCACAACAGCGGGGAGGCCGGGGAGCGCAAAAACAAGGCGAGCAGCTGTTCGCTCAGCTGAGAGAGCCCCTCTCTGTGCGCGTATATTATGGATATATATGGGCCCCCACTATCGTCATATCAACGGCACCATGCATTATATATCATCACTCCACACGGCTCGGGGCAGTCGGGGCCCCAGTAAGTGCGCGCGTCTGTCTGTCTTGCTCCTCCGCTCCGTTCTCTTTATGTATATCTATATGGACGAAAACAGCTCGCGCATCCATGTTGCTCGATCCTCCATCTCTTTCTTTCCCTCTTGCTTTTGCAGGGCACACACACTCACGAGGTGTGTGTGTGTGCGTGCGTATGTTTTTACGTGGATCATTCCACAAAATTATGTGTGTATTTCAGTTGTTAAAAATGCGTTGTTAATTTTTTAAGTTGTTTTTTTTCTCTTAATGTGGGATTTTCGAGCTCTGCTTGATTCGCTGGATAAAAGTTTCTGCGAAAAATTATCTTGTCCTGATAATGCAACAAAGTTTTGCGTGTTTTACAATGGCAATGATAAAACGTTCATAAAACCGCGATTACAATGATGCACTAAAAAAAATGTCAATTCAGTTTCACCAACGCGCTCGTGAGCTGAAGTTTTCATTTGCGTGTATTTCGCTAAACGAGTCGATAATCCTTGCGCGGTAGTGAAAGCTTATTTTTGTGGGACTGATTTTTCATGTTTTACAAATGTCTTTTTTTTTTCTTCTTCAAATCGATGTCTGTAAGATAAGTAACTGGAGGCGAAGAGAATAAAAACCACTTTAGACCCTTTTCTCATCTTCCATTGGTGTATTTCGTTTCGTACCAAAATATTTTTCATCGGACCAAAAAGTTTTTCAACGAAAACGAGAGAACGATTCATGACGCCGACATAATTGTAAACCTATACCTACGCAGGTTTTCGCGAAATGACCCATATATCTATAGTTCACATAATATATATCCCAGGCTCTGATGCAACACGCTGACGGTCAATGTTGCTATGGGCGCTCAGCTGCGTAACTGTCACGCTCGATGTATATAGCTCTTTTTTTTTTTTTTTTTTTTTTTCAAAAACCCCTCTATTTTGACTGTTAATATTGGGAGAGGGCTGCCGTTGCGGCAAATTTTTTTTACTCTGTTCAAATATACATAACGGCATTTCACGTTACGTGTATGATTTTAATAAGCCGTAGCAGCAGCAGCGGCTATTGGGTCGAAATTAGAATTAGGAAACAAAAGCAACGCCCAACCGACGAGAGATCGTTGCCGGACAGCGGGTGTGATATTTGCATTGCATAACTTTAATAAACGAGAGGGTGAGAGACAGAGCGGGGACTTGTGCTCAATTTTCGATGATGATTAGATTTGTTCACGAGTCCACCTCTGAGGCCTCCGAGGTGGACTCGTGAACAAAGCTTTTTTATTTCAAATGAGGATAATGATTATTATGCAGTACGTAATGTAACTTGCATGTTCCGGAGCGATGGCAAAATGTTCTGTACGTTATAAGTACAGCGTTCGAGGTTGACGTGCTTCTCGTCCATAATCACGATAATTTATAATAATTCGTTGTTTTTTTTCTGTTTTTTGTTTGTTTTTTTTTTTTGTTTGTTGCGTTTTTTTTTTGTTTTTTTTTTTTTTTTTTTTTTTTTTTTTTTTTTTTTTTTTTTTTTTTTTTTTTTTTTTTTTTTTTTTTTTTTTTTTTTTTTACATCGGATGAACGAATAAATGGTAATAGCATTCGGAATTCTTTGATCATCATCGATGATCCGACGAGAAAATTGAATTCACGCGTCACGTACGTATATCCACGTATAGTTTGCTATTAGCTACCGCCGGAGATTATGACGGCTCCCGTCTCTCCTACACGTTTGCGAGAAAATACATCCTCTCTGTGCTGGCTGCACGAATATACATGTACAAATGTATGCGAAAGTAAGCCGATCTCCCGCTAATCTCGCGCTTTATGCATATATACATGCACAAACTCATAGTCATCTGCATCGCCGTGCGTGTGTATGTCATTAGAAATGAATTAGGGTTAAACTGCAACGAGTTTTCCAAATGAAAATAGATCGAGGGTTAATTGGTTTTGTAATTGATGAATCGCACTTGTGCGAGAACTTAACGATACGCATGTACTTATGCGAGTGGGAATCAGATGTGCAATGAGATTTTCGCATGATTTTTATTGCAATTGACGAGCACAAACACACATACATAATACAGGCACTCTTTACTGCAGTACAAGTTTAATTGATTTTTCGGCTCCTCGATTGACAGCTAAAGCAAATGAAACTACTGTACATACACATACATGTCGATCGCGATAAAGTTGATGCACTCTATCGGGAAGGGGGAGGAGCGAATCGAATCGAGCTACACAAGCGCGTGGATTATTTTTATTATTCCCGGTTTTGCACTCCCCATCACTCCAATAAACTCGAAGTGAACTCTCCCGACCTACTAATCGTTTTTAATTCGTTGCAGATGTATATAATATCTCAATCGTCAATCGTCAATCGTCAATCGTCAATCGTCAATCGTTTGTTGGCGCATTAGTTGCACTCAACTTGCAATCTTATATACTTTCCTCTGATGTTCGGGACTGAAGGATCGGACGAATGATTATATCGTTGGCATGAAATGGCAAATGATTCGACGACGTGTGAAACAATTTTAAAGTATAAATTTTTACCCTCCAAAATCACCCAAGCAACATTATTTTGAGCTCAAAGTGTGCCCGTCGACAACACGAAAATTTAAAGCCCAGCAACTCCGAGAGCGTCCAGCTGACCGTCACGAATCCCAGCTGCAGCAGCATCGCTTCCTACAACACACACACACACACACACACCGATGAAAAGAGCGTCCTCCCCCACCTCGAGCTCAGCGAATCAGCTGGTCTGGCCGCGGCTGTGCTGCTCCATTTTCATTCTCCGTCTCCCTCGCACTTGTAACACACACACACACACACACACACACACGCGCGCGCGCAGAGGCCGTGCATCGCTCTACCTACATATGTATAATACGCGACTCGCGAAGAGGAGGAGAGGCGCGCGCGCACTGCGAGCCCCAGCCATCAGCCAGCTAGTGTTGTTGTATCCACTCGGTCCTATATATACATATATACATATATACCCGGTTATGTGTATACAAAGAAGGCTTGTGTATATAGCTTATAGCGTTGTCGGCGTCAGCGTCGTCGTCGACGGGGAGCAGCACCAGCAGCAGCGGACGGAGGTGGTGGTGGTTCAGTCGCTGCCGCGAGCCCTCGATAGCCAGGCGAGGGGGGCGTGGCGGGGGGCCCTTTGTTGTTTTTTCTTTTTTTTTGTTTCTCACTTTGTTTTTCCTTTTTTTTTTTTTTTTTTTTTTTTTTTTTTTTTTTTTTTTTTTTTTTTCGATTGTCATCGTTATTTTTATCCGTAGTATCATCATCATGATATATTATTATTATTATCATTATTATTATTATTATTATTACAATCATCATACTCTGTATTGTTCTCGCGCTTGTGTGTTTTATGCATTTTTTTTCAATTTCTCGAGTAGAGTATTGTTGTTCAATTTTTTCCTTTTCAACATAAATCTTTTTTTTCCTTTCGTTTGAAAAAAATGTTCTCATCAAGGGATCTTAATTGTGATGTGCTGTGTGATTCGTTCTATTGTTGTTGTTGTTGTTGTTTTTGTTGTTGCTGCTGATGCTACTGTTACCGTTGTTATTGCCACTTACAAGCTTCGCGCGTACACGTTCAAACGACGAGGAAGACGACGACGTGTGCAAGTGCTCTTATTCGGAGTGTGTACATATACTTACATATAGGTAGAATTGTGCGTGTGCATTTAAAGCCCAAGCAAAGCAAGCGACCGAGCGAACGAACGACGTTTCCGCGACGATCGATAGTTTTCGGTTTCCTCCCCTCCCCCCCACCCCCGCACTATTATTATGTGTGTATCTCCATGTATAGTTACATACATATATTTGTCTACGCGTTTGCCCACTATATACTAGAATATAATATTATACGCCTTCCATACATCTTACACTTTTGTTCGTGAAATCGCATTTATTATTGATATGCGCTAGAACGCGCTATTGTGGGTGCAATGTACACAGCTCTTGCTGATGCAACCGTCGACAAGTTAGCGAGTGCGCAACGCCAAAGTGTGTCCCTTTTTCTTCTTCTTTATTTTCTTTACTTTTATTTCAAGCGAACACCGTAGGAAAATGGAGTGCGTTGTGTGTCCCCCTTTTTTTTAAATTGAAACTGGAGTGCGTTGTGTGTCCCCCTTTTTTTTACATTGATTCATCCGATACCTGTGGGTGTGTGTGTGTGTGTGTGTGTGTGTGTGTGTGTGTGTGTGTGTGCGCGTGCGTGTGTTGATTAGCGTCTCTATTATGACATTTGTGCAGCCGTCAAGTCCATCAGCTACAAAGTAGTGTGTATATACGTATATATAAGTGCAAAGTGTCGCTCCTATGTGTATACATTCCCTTGACAACAACAACAATACTGCTGGGAGAGAGAGAAAGAGAGAGAGAGAGAGCAGCCGATCGGTGGTGCACACAGGCAGGCGTGTGCCCAAAACTGTCAACGCCTCGGCCGCGCG
>JAPYYV010035863.1:0-19667 GCA_030522625.1 Copidosoma aretas | reverse complement strand
GCGTCTTCGCCCCCCCCCCCCCCGATGAGAGTTAAGTTTTTACGCCCCCAAATGTAAATTCCCCGATCGCCGTCACCGACCGCCACCGCATCGTATACCGTATTGGCCGAGCGACAAATGTCAATGGGCGAATAAATATTCGCGGTAACTGGCCAAACTCGGCCGAACGTCGAGGGACCCCCCCGGGGAGGGGCCGAACACTTGTTGGTACTCTCCGCTGGCACTGCGCCAGCCTGATGGGGCGACGGAGAAGAGGGGGGGGGGGGGGGGCGGGGAAAACGTTTATCGCTCTCCGGGCGCGCGAGCCACGCGAAACTGTACATCGGCTGCTCGATGCTGTTGTATTTACTTTCCGTTCGAACGATCGCGGCCACGAGGCGACCCCCGAGATCGCGCGAGCGGATCCTCCGGCCGATCGTCAACTCGATGCGTCCGGCGCGCTTTGGATACCGAACCCTGCGAAACTGAACGACGAGTCGCTCCGCGGAGGAGTCACTGCTGCTGCCACCCCAGCTTCCCAAGTTTGCGAGCGAAGGGTAGATTTGTGTGCACAGAGAGATAGAGAGCTACGGTGTACGCGGCAAAGTTGGCCGCAAGTGGGGTAGTCCGGGGTGACAGCAGCAACGCGGGAACTGCAAGACAGGAGGACGAGTCGAGTGCGTGCTGCTGCCTAGGCGGCCCACCCGGTGTGTCGGGGCACATCGTACTCATCCGGCGCGCGCAAAAGATCTAATTTTCTCCTGGCCCCTCTTCCTGAAATCCGGGAGCCCTCGGCCGGCATATAAGTGTGAGCAGTCGGCGATGACAAAAGTGCGAGCGTGCCGCGAGTAATTACGCGTCACTCGTCAGTTCCGGTTCTATACTTGCTCGTCCCCCGCCTTTCCGTGCCCTTCAGCCTCGTTACCGAGAGCCGTCCGCTTTTTTTTTTTTTGTTTCCGCGCGGCGCTATTACGTTCGCGTTACGCATCGGGGGTGGACTCGACGAGGGGGAGGAGTACGGTTCAAGTTTACAGAGCTGTCGGGACGAATACGTATACAGTTAAAATCGAGTGGATCCGCGAGTCCGCCCACCGACCGGGCGATTCCGGGCGAAACGAAAAGCGCCGCTCGCCGGCTGATCGGCCTCGTTCTCGCGCATATACCGACAAAACGCGGCCCGAGACGAGGGGCGCGCGGAGGAGGGCGAGAATGTAGCGCGAAAAAGCCGGCGGTGTATCGCTCCGATGGGAACGCTCGCCATCCGTCATCGGCCCTTTCGAAGGTCGACTCGCGTGCAGAGTCGCTTGGGAACGGCTGGGCAGTGGTATGTATAACACGGGGCGGACCGCGATGATAACGAGTCCCCGGGAGGAAGACGAGAGTTACGCCGCGACGACGTTAATGGCGCGAAGAGACGGATCTCGTGGGGGGGGGTCCTGGCATCGGCGGTGTGCAACGGCGCGAAAACAACGCTCGGGATCACCGACGCCACCTATTGCGACTCGGACTGCTCTCGAGCCTCGCGTCATCATTATTCGGGCTGATTTATGTGTCGCCGGTGCTGCTGATGTTTGTCGCTGTTGTTCCTTACACCATCACTGGGATGGAGGAAAATTTTTCGACCTTCGATGATCGATCGATGAGACAGTGGCGCGTATAGGGAACGACGCGCGCGTCTCTTATTCTACTCGATTCGGTAGACAATGACTAAACAGATCAGACGTCCTCGCCCGATATGCAGCAGCAGCAGCAACGCTCAAGCGGCTGCGGTTACGCGCGGCGTTATACGGGACAGTCGCGCGATGCGCGATATGCAGTCCTGCGGTGTGCTGCTATCGCGTCATCATCCGCGACGTGTATGCATAGTGTTATACAGGTATCGGGTGAAGGCTCCATTAAAAACTCGTCAAACGAGCCCCGCGACGACGGTGCAAGCCCGAAAATCTCTTTTCTCGTTCCGGCCCGGCGAAGTGAGAGAAAACAAAAATAACAACCGAATCTCGAGTAACTCCGCGCACGCGGCATTAAATTTCCCCCGGCGATAACCCAGTAACTTGGGGGAGAACAAAAAATCCAGCCAGCACCGGCCACTTTCTTAATTCAAAAAGCACTCCCATTAACCCTCCCATCGTCCCTTCCGCCCCGCGCGGCGAGACAACAGCTCACGGGCGCTCTCGAGACAATGAGGAATCCTCGGACGCTGCCGCGGCAATCAGCGGGAGCACGCGCGCGCGACTCGTGGGTACGACGTGTACACATCCCGGCCTGTATTTTTCGCACCGCGCGCGGCTCCTCGCCTCGTTCGCCGCGCTATCCGCGACCCCTTTTCAGCCACCGTCGCGCCCACCGTGGATCGGCTTCGGAGGACTCGTACGGGGGCCGAGGCGATGCAATTTTCACGCGCTCTCGTTTTTCCGGGCTCTGCTGCTGTTTCAGCGGGCGATGCCCGGGGGGGGGGGGGGGGTCGTCTTGCCCGGAGTTTTTTAATTCCCACTTATCAAGATCGGTTTCGACCGTACCCCCACCAGCCCCTTCCTCTCTCGGTCCTTCTCGCTGCTGCTGCGCGGTTACTCGTGTACAGTTTGTATACGTTAAATATTTGCTCGGGCCGGCGAGGCGGCGGAGGGGGGGTGAGTTATTTTTTATTCACCAGGCGTCTTCTTTGGCGTCTGGAGCGAGGGGTTCGCAGGATAGTGGATGATTTTTGTGCAAATTTTTTTCAATTTTATCGATTCCGCCGTGATTTTTTTTTTTTTGGCACTGGGAAATTTTATTGGTTGCACGTTATATACTACGCTCTAAATCTATAAGCGGGTTTTAAAATGTCCATTTTCTTTAAGAGACCAAGTGAATGTACTGCCGGGAGTTTAAGGACGTTTATGCCACTCAGTGGTACTCAACCCATTGAACCAAAAGATTATTTTTCCTACCTCGGGCCTTTTTGGAACCCTGGTACACCCACGGTAGGAAATAGCTATTTACGCACCTAGTGAGCGAGGTTAAGAATGTTTATTCTCGTGAAATCTAATGCATTTCTTAACCTCCGAACGTGGTGCGTATACTATTTTTCTGCATACCCTCGTCGAAAGAGCTGATCATCTGTTTTGGAGCAGGGCAGATGTAAAGCATTTTCGGCGGGGGTATGCAGAAAAATAGCATTCGTAACTCGATCGTAAAAAATTCTTCACGAACCTCGTTACGTCCCTCGCCTAAAATCATTTGAGCCAACATACATACAGAGCCTCATCATTGTTGTGCAGATTGCGCTTGGATCCACGGTGCAGGATGTATACTGCCGATACCAGGACAATTCGTCGTTGAAATGTTCAGTCCCCACCGACAGTAGAGTGCGAACGAGCCCGAAACCGAATCGAGCATGCGAAATCCAAAGTTTGCGAGAGCGAGCGTCAGCGCGAGACTTCCAATCAGCAGCCGGACAAAGAGACAGCCCCGGCGCGAAATTTGAAAGGGCCCCCCGCGCGATATCGGCCCGACTGGCCGGAGGATTTCTTCGTCATCTCTCGCTCCGGGCGTTTCTTTCCGGGGAAGCTAAAAGTTCACCGGCGTCGTCCCCCGCTATATAGGAGCCGCGAGTTCCGTTTTCCCCCCGCGCCCCCCCGCAAAAAGCCCCCCCCCCTCGTGGTGCAGCCCCCCCCCCCCCCCCTTCCCCCTAGGACCTCTCGCTCGGAATTCTTTTCTTCCAGTTCGAAATTTAATTTGCCTCCCCGGGAAAAGTTTATCTTTTCGCGCAACTTTGAACCTGTGCGGTCTTCTCTCTTCTTCTTGAGTTAGGAATTACCGATCGACTGCTGCTGCTTGTGTTATTTCAAATAAATTGATCAGGTTCGTGTCGGAGTAAGCACTACTTTTGGAATTTCATCAAAATTTTAAACTTTGGCTCCATTCAACGAGTAATCCTTCGCTACACGCGTACGATTCTCTCGCTCGTTTTATTCCGCAACAAATCTCTTTTCAATTCTGCAGCTTGAGGCTCTTCATCCTGATCTTTCCTGGGAGGAACTTTTACAATATGCAATACGCGGAGTTCGCGTGCAACAGAATCGGTAATATTTTTACAACATATACTAGTGTATGAAAACCTATACAGATACGCATGTTTGCACGTTTTTAAACAAATGTAATGTAAAAAAAGTCGCATACCAATGCGACTGCCGAACCATTTATTTTATCAGCCGTTCATCGTGCCATGCTAGCGGAGACCAAGAGACTAGGCCCCCATACCCTTCGCCCCAAATGGACGAACGTTATTTCTCGGATTTCTAATATCTATGGTACGAGAAGACCGAAAAGTACATGCAAATATGATTGTCCCTCACATTTGACGTATGAAGGAGGAGCGACTCCAAGTATAATTTAAATTCACAGAGTAAGTACAGCGAGGACCATTTTAATAACAGCGGTACAAGATACAGAGTCTCAGTCATTTCGGAATTATTACTGTAATCTTAGTCAGTGCAGACGTCGTTCATATCCGACTCTGCTAACTACCCTTCTCCGTCCTAAGCTCTTATATACCCTAGCGCTCTCGTGATGAAAATAAGCCGAGCGTGCCTGAAACGGGTATTATGGAAATCGCGGCGCGGACGGAGGCTCGTTGTTTTCGAAAAATAATTTTTCTCTTGGCACGATAAACTTATTTATACCCGGATCGCGATGAATCGAGCTTTGGGCGCGCCGGGGCGGACTGCATCGACACAACGCAGGGCTTTTGCGCGTAATTTTTTTTTTTAACTCTCTCCGAGGGACGGGGTTCGAAAGGTCGACCAGTTTATTTTTCATTCACCATTGCATTCCGTGAATACCGAGCGTCATTTCATCGCGCCGCTTTCGATCAATTTTCAAAGGCTCGACGATTCAAAGGGGTTTTTTTGTATCTCTTGACGATCGTGAAAAACATCATCCAAAATAGCATGTCCGACCTCGTGTCTGACTATCTGCCATTCAGGCCCTCGAAGTTTTTGAATAAAAATAAGCCGACATCAACCGACGCCCTCGAGATGATAAAATTTCGGTGTGACCCATTATCCGCCCTGAAGCTGACCACGCGCGCCGGCAGAGCGCACTCGTATTTTTTCCCCATACATCCCATCGGAAAAGGAAAAAAAGGGACCACCAAAAACTCACCTCTGGAGCCGCTCGTTTCCCGCTTCACCGGCAACCGCGCCGAGAACAACGGCCCAACGCGCCTTTCGAGCGCGTCCTCGCCCGCTCCCTCCTCTGCATCTCACAATCCGCCCTCGGCACTACCACCACCAGCAGCAGCAGCATCTCTCGACGATCATCCGGCCGGCCCCTGCTAATGCATTCGCGTGATCTCGTTACCATCGAGAGCGGCCGTATACGGGTCAACGGGCCGATTGTTCGATCCGAACTACGCCAAAAGCCGGGGAGGGGGGGGGGGGAAAGCGCCCCCTCACCTTCCTCCTCCACGTGTCCGCCTCCTCCGGTGTCCGCGCTCCCTCGGCCGAACTTTCTCCCGCCACGGTCCGCGGGCGAACTTTGGTCGGAAAATCAAGCGCCGAACGGAAGACGATCACCGCGCGATCACTCGCGAACCATCGTACGGCGCGCACCCGTCGTCGCTCCGCGCGGGGGAGAGCGAACCCGAGATCCGGAGTACCGTGACAGTACTGCCGAACGTGCCTTCGCCGGAGGACAGCCGCGGCAGCGGCACCACTCGCCGGGCGGGGGGCGCAGGCGCGTCTTGGTGCTGCTCCCCCCCGTGCGGCTCTCCCCCTCGGTCGAATTCGCGCCCTTGCGAATGGGCTGTACGGCACGTGTGTGCCCCCCCTTGAGCTTACGGTCAGAGCACGTCGGCGGGGGGGGGGGGGGAGGGGCCGGGGGAAGGGTCCTTGGCGTGGCAGGGGGGGGGGGGATGTGCCGCGGGAAGTGTCCTTGTCGTTGCAGGTTTTAATTTCGTCGAATTTTTCGCGGGGCGGGAATCCCGGGTGTTCGAAGCGCCGAGGGTTTTCGGATACGAACGGTGTTTCTCCGCCCGATTGGAGCCGATGATGAGCGAAAAGCGCTGATGTGCTCGTTCGCGATGCGCAGAGGGTTTCTCGAGTAATCAGCGCGAGACGCTATTGTCCATCGAGTTTTTTTCTTTTAACCACTCGGCATCGTTCTACTCATACTCCATCGCTGGAATTAGTATCGTATGCTCGATCATCGTTTCGAGCAAAGAGCAAGGCGCAAAGAGAAAAAGAGAGACGATAAAACCCGCAAAGCGAGTCGAGAGTGGGAGCGCGCGTTCGATGATTTTATAATTACGCGAGAAATCACGCATAATATTATCATGATCATCGTGCTCGCTCCGGCGAGCCGCGAAAAACGAAAGCACCAAGTCGCGCGGCTGATATTGTGTTTGCGCGTTTATCAAGACCCGAACCGAGAGAGAGAGAGAGAGAGAGAGAGAGAGGCGGGACGGCATTAAATTAATTGGTCGAAAGCGCGCGAATCGTTGTATTCATCCGGCATCAGCGCGATACGCAGAGCCGACTTTTATCAACCCGATTGCACGGCGTTAATTCGCTCGCTGAAATTCCCACACCGCCGTGTTGTTCTACGCATGCTCGATTCAAACGAGGCTTTCTTCGGATTCGCCTCTTCCGATCCCTGTGAACGCCGCAGTCTGGTAGTTTATAATGCGAGCGCACGAGTCCCCGAAGCGCCCGGAGCTCCTGATGAAAGTGTCATCAGAGTCATTATAGTACAGACACGGCGCGTTAGGAGGCGGGAAAAAAGCCCGCGGCTTCTCCTTTTCTGAAAACATCCGAGCGGAACTCGACGATATCCCGGACGCGGCCGGGTACTTGCGGAGCGCGCTGGCGCACGTGGAACCTCATTATACTCGTGCTCATCGACTTTGCACCACTCGGCTGCCGCCGCCGTGCAACGCGGTACTGCGCGATCCCCCCTCCCGAGACATCGGCCAAATTTATTCAAATCGAGTTTCCGCGCGTACTTTCGCCGCGTAACCGAGTTTTCACCACAGACGCGGGCTAATTCATCGGGGCGAGAGCACCAAGTCATGATGGTGTTTCACGCGCCACCCTGCATATTAATTTCACGTCTTTACTATCGTGTGTATGCGCGAGAGTTGTCGCGTGCTCGTATAATGAAGTACCGTAGGATACAATGGTTAATGCGGGCACTTATTCACTCTGCTACGATTGTGGTGTATTTTCAACTCAGTTCTACACTACACGGGCAATGGTGTACACAATAAGTACTCCGGTTCATCACAGCTAATTGGGTACACGAGCAAACGGCTGTTGATTGCTCGGCGTTTAATTCCATAAGCATCGCAGAGTGTGAATTCAAGGTGGCCTTTCACACCTGTAATAACATTTTTTGGAGCTCACGGGACGTGTACGCGCAGCTGCTGCAAGCTCCCTTCAACGACGACGATTTAATTATTCAGCGGTATTTGTCGACGATTTCTCGACTACGGTAAATCAATCCATGCTTGCCCCATACGCCGACGATGTATAAGTATACATATAGGGTACAGGTCGACTGAGGTGCGCGTGTTTTACTTTCAATGCCTCGTTTCGTGCTACGTGTACACGTACGCCTACTCCCGTCGAGCTGATGATCAATTTTAATCATACCCCGTGACTGTACTCTCCTGCCAGTGATACGTATATAGTATACATACGTGCGTGCGTGCGTGCGTCTGACAGTGTACAATTTTATTTGTTTTTCCACGCCGTAGCGCCAACTACCTCTGCCGGCTTTATTGCTTGTTTATCGCTATTGCGAACAACCTTTTACTTGGTCGTTATTGTTTTTATTAATTTTTTT
The DNA here is from genome assembly GCA_030522625.1 of Copidosoma aretas. NCBI lineage: Eukaryota > Metazoa > Arthropoda > Insecta > Hymenoptera > Encyrtidae > Copidosoma > Copidosoma aretas. Next base: position 11,861 of record JAPYYV010035863.1, on the reverse strand, counting down.
CGTTTTTTTTTCGTTTTTTTCCTTTTTTTCGTTTTTCTTTCCATTCGAATCGATTTTATGAAAAAAAAAAAAAAAGGTAAATCCATCACCGCGGCGCTTTTATGTTGGCAAAACGTAGAGCTCTTTTATCCTCTTTTCATTTAAAAAAGCCTGAAAGCCCGTGCAAATACCGAGTCGTTCCACCCGGGTATCATTGTTCGCAGATTCACTTCCGTTCAGCGTGGTTTGAAATTTTATTTTCATCAGTTTGGAGATCACAACATGAAAAAAGAAAAAAAAAGATTCAAGGATCGTTTGCTTCCTCCAATTCCGGGGAATCCCCTTCCGCCGGCGCGTCATCTCCAGCGTCACCTGGTTCATCCGTCAGATTGAAGTACAACTTGAAGTTCCTCCAAGCAATATTTTCACTGCCGCCGTCCGAAATCACCGCCCACGACTCGAGGCTGCTGTCGCTCCCGGCGACCGGCTCCTCCTCGAGGAAAAAGAGCAAGCGGCTCTCCTGATCGTCGGTGGTGCGCGCCGAGCCCGGCTCCGACAGCTCCTCCGCTTTCTCCGCGATTTCTTCCATTACCTGCGGAGTCGGGATCGAAGCGTCGGATCAAAACTTTGGACAGCGGCGAAAGTGCGGGGGGGGGATCTTTAACAATTGAAAAACCACCGACTCCCGTTGTCAACCGATCCTTACCTTCTCCGACATTTTCACCCAGTGCCTGTACAGCGAGTGATACTGTTTCGCCTGGAGCTTGAATTCCTTCAGGACCCGCAGCATCTCGCACCTGTCCGCCGGCATGGGGATGGGCTGAAAGTGTTCGGCACAGTTTACTTTGGGTTTCTCGCGCCGATCCTAGCCCCTACCACCGACTTTCGGGTAACGAATGTCAAACGACAACTGATACTACGAAAATTAAAAGAGCAAAGTCACCGCCTTGAGGGGAAAAAGAAAGAAAGGAAACAGCACGAGCAGGAGATTCCGGCATCCGTATTGAAGACTTTCTCGCGTGCGGGGGGCGAACGAGTTCCGGAAGAAAAGAAAGAAAGTCGCCCCGAAATCGACGGATCCTATACCGTATACATGTATAACCGCCTGCCCGAGGAAAAGAACTCCCGAGCCGACGACGGGAGCACCCAACACCCTGAGTCTTCGAGAATTCACGAATGAATAAATAAAGACGCCCCCGGAGGAACCGTACTTGGATGTTTTTCTCCCCGACTGCCGACTCTTGTCGCGAACTCCCCGGTACGGCGGCTCTCGCAGATTCTTCGACTTCGGGCTCGCCGCTGCTTTTTTCCTCGGCCCCGCTGACGCCGCTTGTGCCGGACCTCTTAGCGCCGACTGCCTCGGCCGAGTCTGAATAATTCACGTGGCTCTTTTCCCGCTCGGCCGACGCCTCGGCCATGGAGACTGGAAAAATACGAGCCGTGACAAACTTTTCGCGGCACCGGCGCTGAAAAGGCACTGAAAACCCAAAGGAGCAGTCCGAGCCGAGGGGGGCGGCAAAGGACCCCCCGAGAATCGAATCAGGCTCTCCCAGCGCCGGTCACTCAGCACCGCGTCGAGTCCCCGCTCGAGTGTGCGTCGCGGCTGATTGGCCGACACTGATTCCCGGGAAGGGGGCGTCACCCCCCCCCCCCCTCTCAGGATGCCGCGGTGCGCGTCCCAAGGTGCAGGAGCGTTTCGTCCGAATCTCCGGATCCCATCGTTGCGCGCAAACTCAAGGGGAACTACGAGAACGGCGGGAAGGATCGGCGGCGGATCGAGATCAGTCCCGGGAAACGAAATTTTAACGAGATCCGCACGGGCCACAAATCAGTCGGCGGCGGCGGCGGCGATAATCACGAGAACAGAGCGGGGCGGACGCGCGATTACAGCGGGAGCCCTCCCCCGTGGCTTCCCCTTCCCGCCGTCCGGGGGAATTCGTCGCGCGTTTATCTTCGTCGGACGCGTGCATAAATAAAATTGGACGGACGCACGCGTGTACGCGTGCAGATCCCGCCGCGAGGGGAACGGGCAGAGGCGGAAGATCGAGAGCTTTCCTCTCGGATCCGAGGCGAGGGAGGCGGATTTAATCTTCGGCCCGCGACAGCGCGCGAGGAATCGCGGGGGGATTGTGAATCTCTCCGCGGGTGATGGCTGGTCCAGGAGGAGATGGGAACGGCTTGATAGTCATCCGTCGGCCTCGGTGAGGGGCGCCGATCGCGGTCCAAGGGCGCTCGGTTATCGAAAGATCGACGATCGTTGGTGAAACAGTGCGAGGAGCGTCGAGACATATAGGTGTGGCGTACGAGCCGGTATCCGGTGTTTGCGGAATGTCGCCGCGCCTCCGTGATTTTTTGATTTTTCAAATGATAAGTATTCCGAATCGGTAGATTATCACGAGCAGCGCGTATTTTTTACAAAGATAGAGGGACGACACGAATCGTGCGTACGATCGTTTCTCACAAACTCGCGTCATTCCGGAATTTATTTTTGTTTTCGTTCTTCCCCTTGTCGGCTGATCTGCGAATTAATAGAAAAACCAGCAGTGCATCACGAATCACCCGGATCGCCGGCCCTGTGACGTTTGCATCAATTCTTGGGAAGAAGCAGCGCGACCCGCTTTCCCCCGTATTTTCTCCTCCCGCGGCCGCGTGTGCGGCGAAAGCTCGAAGCGTCGCCGCGAGCGAGAGACCGTCGAGTAAGCCTCGGTATTTTGAAAAATTCACGCCCCGAGAACCGCCGCGCGCCGTAAACAACGATGATCGCGTGGAAAAATCTCAAGAAGGGCCGACGGTGTTTTATCGGAGCATTAGCATCGCGGTCGCGATACGCCGAACGAAAGGGCTCCCGTGGATCGCGGAGCGAAGATTTCCCGCTGCCGTCTCGCGTCCGTCGTCGGGGGGAAAACAACGCGTACCGCGTTATCGGCCATACGTTGCCTGTCGTACGAAGCCGAGATTCTCCGCAGCGCGGCCCCTGCGGTCTCCATCGGGATATCACTGATACTTGCGCGATGAGACCGGGTGCGCACTATCATTGTGCGCAAACGGAATCACCGCCTGAATTTTCCTTCCCACCCCCAGACGGCGCGTATAACGTCCGAACACTCACCGGAAGTCTGGACGTTGGCGGCTCGGCTCCTCGCCTCGGCCTCTTCTCCTCCGTCGGCGCCGGACTCGGGGATCTGCACGGCGTAAATTGTAAACTCCTGTCCGACTCGGACACTCGTAAGGGTGCAAGTGCATACCAGCTCCTCCCGCTCGATGGCCCGCTCGGCTTTTCGGAGGGACTCCAGCAGACCGAGGATCAGGTCGGTGTGGGCGAGCAGCCACTCGTCCCACTCGTCGATCGCCGTGTCCGCGACCCTCCCCAGCCAGTCGGACCAGATGCGGAGCTCCTCGGGCGGCAGGGCGCGCAGCCGGCTGGACCGGAGGAGTCGGACGTTTATTGTCACGCGGTAATGATCGTGTTGTTTTTTCAACTGCTCTAAAGAAGCGGTGTCCTCGTCGCTGAGCTCTTTTGAATTTGCGCGCGTTTGTTTGCCGATCGTCGGGATCATTTGTGTTTCTGGGGGGGGGGGGGGGGGGGGGGGGGGGGGGGGGGGGGGGGGGGGGGGGGGGGGGGGGGACACAAGAAGCTCGGTGAATAATCGATCGCTTCGATCGCGCCTGCACGAGCGTCGGTCAGACCCTGAGAATTCAAAATCCAACGCCTCGAAAGGCCAAGCGCGCCGCGAGTCGGGGAGAAAACTGATGATTCTTCCTGTTTTTTTCGCGAGCGCGTGCGCCTGCGTCACGGCCCGACTAAAATTACCGTTTATTTTCGGCCGCGTGGGCGTACACTTGCGTATTTTTCACGCGCGTCTGTAGGTATATAGGTGTACTTGCATCGGCCGCTGCTGCAGTAGCCGGGGGTCCGATCGCGAGCGACGATGGGGCGGAAAACAAGTCGATCTCGCAGTTTTGCAAAAAAACTGGTGATTTATTTGGGGAGGCAGAAAGGGGAGAGGGGAAAGAACGCGCTCTCTCCGCCTGACGAATGGCTCGGGATGTATTCACGGTCGGTGACGTCGTGCCGTACTGTTCGTATACGCGAGCGGGGCGAGTGTGGATGATTTTCGAATTTGTTTATTTTTCGGGAGCCGAGTGGTTACTTTTTTTTTCTGTTTTTCGTGGTTATAAAAAAAAAAAAAAACAACAACAACAACAACAACAACAAACCCACGGTGCGAACCGATGGATTGGTTTGTTTTGACTTTAGTCGCGGAGAACGTAACAGCGACGGCTTGTTTGACGTTTTGGAAACGCGATAGCCTTGTACGACAACCGATCTGTTATTTCGTCATTTTTTTTAACGCTCGCTCAATCGACGCAGTCCCACCGATATCCATTGCTCGCAAAACAAGGGCCTCGTCATTTGACGTCGATGACTATGAATATCTACATACACAATAAATATAGTCAACGAAACCTTACGTTTCTCCCAAGACACTTTGTAGTTGGCTCTGCTCGTCTACGGTGGGAGATGTACCGACGGTTGTCTCCGGCGTCTGGTCCGTTTCCTGCATAAGTCGTATTCTTATTCCAATTAATTCGGTAGCCTCAAAACAACAGCTTTTTTAAATAAGCGTAAAAATACGTGCGTCATAAGTCTGGCAATGTTGATTGTACAGTAATCAGCTGCTGCTAAATTTTTGAGATCGGCACCTGTACCCCTTGCAGTAATTTTTCAACCGATCTACCGTCCAACTTGGGACGATAAAAAAGCGTTGGCCTTTCAAGGGGGTCGAGACACAAAACATTCAATTCCACTCTACACTGATTTGGTGTCAAAAAGTTTGGGCGGAAATAAAATCACTCGAATGGAAAATTAAGTAGCCGCCCGAGCGTTGGGATTGAGAAACTCGCGGGCGAAATATTACCTCCCGCCCTGGCGGGCCCTCGAAAGAAAGTTGCGTCGGACGGGAAAATAAACTGACTGATGAACTAGCCTCGCTATTTATGAATTTAAGCGGTCGGGAATTTTTTTCCCCCAACGGGGAACGTCCGCTCTGTGTGGTTGGGATTTTTCAAAAAGTTTGACCGGCTTTCTGGGTCACGCGCGCGATGCAAATTAACCTGAACGACCGAGCGAGCTTTGGGAAAGGGCGGACTTATGTTTTCGAAATTTCGGATAATATCGTCCGCACTGTCGTCATTCGTTAGAAATGGACGGGAGTTTTGAAAATTCAAAAGTGGGAGATGAGAATCGAGCAAAGTAACGAATAGGGGGGATAAAATCACTGCCAACTTATCGATACATCTCTTTCTCTCACTATTATTCACTGCTTTTTCATAAACTTTGCCCTCGTAGTGAAAATTCGGATGAATTTATTTGATTGAATCAGAAAAAAAAAATTGCTTCCACAAGTCTTATCAATATAGCACTGCACTTGACATTAATTATTCTCTTTACGATTCCTGAAATAAGATGCTTATTTTGATGTTCGAAAGGGTAGCTACGATACGATTGACATAAACATAAAAATTGATATACTGCTGCACACATGAATACTTCTTGCGTATACTAGACCTGTCACCGAAATCTTTGGTTTTATTCGCCAATTAAAAAAAGAAAAAAAAAAACGCTCCGCAGCCTAGAAGATATTTTAAATTAAATAAAAATTCCCCGAATACCTCAAACCTGGATGATCAAAGGAGGTCGGCTCGCGAAACGACGTCCGCATGAAGCACTCGACGGGCACTTTTCGAAAACCGCGCGAGCACGAGGGCTCTTCGCCACCTTCTTCGCGTAACGATTTTCCGACCCTGCCCCGGCCCAGCATCGCGAAACAGATTTTTTTTTGCGAAAACTGCACCGCGCCCCGAAGGCGGTTGAAAACGCGCAGCGAGACGATCTCGGCAAAACGATTTCCAAACAGCCCCCGGAAACCGCTGCGGTGCCGCAGTCGGGCTGACGAAAAGCTAAAGTCATCGCGCGCTGCTCTTTCTCTCTCGCGGCGCGCAGGCGGTGCAGGTGTACAAATAGATCGCGGTCCACCGAGAAAGTAGCCGGCACTTTCGTTATTACCCACACCTTGATCGCCCCGCAGCAGGTCGTAGAGAGAGGGGGGCGGGGGGGGGCGGCGCGGGCCCTGCTCGGGCCCGCGGTGCGCGCCGGGGGGGGCGGGGGGGGGGGGGGGGGGGGGCGAGAGTATAATTCGCGCTTCCCCTTTTGTTCGAGCACCATGTCTTTGTGCTATGATTCTTTTTGTCCCCGTACGCGGCTCCGTGCATTAATACACGCGGCACACTCATTACCACCGCGCGAGCTTCGTCGGGGCTCGTGTGCTGCGTACGGCATGACGCGTCCATTTATACCTTGGCTCTATAAATAAAAGACTCCCAACGAACCGAGCGCAGAGCACGACGGATCGTCGTCGGCGCGGCGGTGTATTTATAGGTACTCGTGCACGATGCGTTTGGGCGGAAAAAACAAAGCGACCGAGTTTTTGATTCCTGCCTCGGTCGAAGCTCGCGGTTCCGCCCGTGATCCCGAACTCGGGGCAGAGCGCGTTTTTGCCGTCGACCGTCCGGTTTGGTGGGAATGGATCGTCGTCGTCGAGGCCGTTACCGCGGGTTTGACGAAACGCTGCTCCCCCGTTTTACCAGCAACAAACGTCGTCGAACATTAAAACAAAGCCTCGTTGGCATTGGGTATATTATTTACCTTCGGTGCTGCTGCTGCTGCTGCTGCTGCTTCATCGCGTCGATCGTTTGAATCGTTTTATCGTTGTCACAGACACGGGTCGTATGTATACACGCAACATTTGAGAAGTCGATAAATTCATATGGATTTCCAATTGTTTTCCAAATAGAATACACATATTCTGCACTGCCCCGAGATCATTCGAGCGAGCGAAACACTCTCGTCCGTGGGAGCGGAAGAGGAGTTTTCCCAAATGGCTTCTTTGTTGTAAAAAGGCACAATAAACCGTTTTCTCGGGGAATACGGAACCGCTTTCTCCTCACCCTCTTATCATTTTCAAAATACTGCGCACTTCTGCTCCCCCAGCCCCCTTTGCGCGCTCTCTCTCTCTCTCTCGCACTTCCTTCCGTCCTCTCTCTCCCCCCACTTTGCGTCTCATTATGACCCCCTTGACGTCGCCACGGGATCCCTTGGTGTAGTCTGCGACGCATTCCTTTTTTGTTTCGTCTCAAATGGCTCTGCTGCGGCGATCTATCCGGAAGTTTTGAAGCAATATACGCCTCAAATTCATTTATGACGTCCGAAGCGAGGCCCTCTACCGAATGGGCAGTTTCTATTTACTCTTGGCATCACCCGTGAGAGTTTCCGGTGTGTACGCGTGAGCATCGATGATTTGCGGCCTCGTTTCACGAGAAACGACATTCGCCGAAATTTATTAAGTCTTGTAAACACCGCATTGACAATCTTCCTATCCGAATGTTCGAAACGAGAGGCAGTGGTGACTACTGAAACTTATATTTTTTTCTGCTGAAATTCTGATAAGCGCAGGGACATAAGGTTTTGCGTGTTATTTTTAACTGCCTATGGGGCTACCATCATAGAGTAATTTTCATAAAAAATATCATCAAAAAGAAATTTTCAAGGTACTTTCGTAGCTTAGGCTGGTGTCAAAATGTATGTAAACTGAGGCTATAATGAGCCCAAAGGAAGTCTTCATAAATTTGCAAGTGTACTTGTTGCACTTGATGTACGTTGAGTAGGTTTTTTTTTTCTCAAGTATAATACCAACACCCAATTTCAGTAAGAACATTAGTTGATCTACCGAAATAACATCATACTCATATTTTTATGATTCACGCATTAGTTGTCATGCCTGAAATTATATCAATGCAGAACGTATACATATAACTGTATTTGGGGAAAACAGTAAACATTTTTAACTTTGTTTTTCTCGAGATCATCCTCATTAGAATTTTATTTTTATTTTCCAAACTCTCTGCCAAAAAATTGTACTCGTTTGTTCCCTAAACATTATTTCAAGGATAGTATTTTGCACAAGTATACTTTTGCGACGCGAAAACTACGTAAATCTTTTGTGTCAATTCATGCTCCAACATAATTGAAAAAAAAAAACAAAAAAAAACAACCTATTTTCCCATTCGAAAACTATCTACCTGCAATACACGCTGTTCACACACTACAGACAGTCACCGCAGCCCCTTATATTACAAAGGACACGCCCAAAAGCGGCCCATTCACAGATTCGTCGGATGCTGACAACAGTCGGTCCGCTGTCAATTTTGAAACCGGCCAGTATTCCAGCAGCTCTCAAAGAGAGCAGTTCGCACTGTTCACCTATAATACGCTCTTCTCGGTCGGCACAGTGCATTTCCTAAACACTATACTGCACATACAATACGTGCTTACATGTACAGCGTAATCCCCTAGGGTAGCAACTTTTTAGGCCTGGCCGGCCCTTCCCGAAAGAGGCGCCAACATTCACCTGGAAAAGAACGGTAGGTCCAAAGTCCCTTTTTTATCCTCCGAGTATTGAAAACGGTGACGATGCATACACATGGCTGTTTGTAATAATAATCGATCATTGGTACATGACAGTCCCCTTCGATTTTCCATCAAACCAAATGGACGTCGAAAGTTGGACGAAGAACACTATGAAAACGACAATCGGATATTCACGCGCAATTGAGTAAGCCGATCGGCAGGAAACTTCCCGTAATCCGATCGGCGATCGAACGAACTTGGGACGGTATTTTTGATAAAACCGACATAATCCGGCGAAATTCCCCCTCGCGGAGGACAATGTAATCTAAAATAACTCGGGCGGGGGGGGAAAGTTTGTTCGTTGCGAAGAAATACGCGCCGGGAGTCGCGATAAAAGTCAAACCCCGGCGACGCGCGCGCGCGCCCGGGGGATAAACCTCGCGTGATGGAATTCGTGATCCGCGGCCGAGGGTGTTTTCGGACCCGCGAGTACAGCCCGGATAAGCGGTACAGCCCGCGGAGAAGGAGGAGGTTCAGCGGCCCGCGGTGATCGGGTGCGGTTCCTCGAGAAAGCGACTCGCCCCGAAGGCCGGGGCGCGTTGATGCGCTCGTCCCCGGGGGGACAGCGACGTTTCTTTTGTTTTCCGAAAGAAGGCGGGGGGGGGAAGGGGGGAGAGGTGGGCAAGAAGCAAAATAGAAAGAAAAAGGAAGGAGGAGCCGGCGAGGAAAATAGCCAAGTGGGAGAGCTGCTGGCAGAGGAGCGCGCCAGAAATAACTAAAAGACATTCACTCTGAGACGGGCGGCCATCCGGCCCGGACGAGCGCGGTGCGTTCCCGACGATCGCTCCCCGCGTGTTTCGCCCCTGCGTTTTTCTCGTCCCCTCCCCGCCCCGGCCAAGGTTTTCGCGAGGGCTGTTCTGGAAGAAAAAAGAATAAAGTGCCATCCGTGCGCGAGGAGAACCGCCTCCCCGTCCGGGATGAATCGTCGCACGTGTGCCGGGGTTTCAGTGACAGTGTGCAAGGGACGCCCTTTCAGTGACTCAGTGCGGCCGTCCGTCCCCCTTTTTGTCTCCGGTGTGCGGATCACCGGGCGCTGCTGCTGCTGCTGCTGCTCGGCACGGAAATCGAGTGCAGGCAATAAGTATATTACCAAAGAGCAGGGGGAGAGAAAGAGAGAGGGGGGGGGGGAAGGGCCAGTGTCCGAGTGAAACAGCCGGCCGGTGCAACCCAAATTCTCGGGCCGCCGAGCGAGCGTCCAAAATTAGCCCTTTGTTCCGCGATTCTATTTTCGCGCCGCCGAGCGTTCGTTCGACAGGGGTTGTTCGATTTTGTGCGCGCCTCCTTGGCCCGACCGAGGTCGATTCGGGCGTCAAATTTCCGCTTTCGTCCGGCTGAATCTTTCCCAGGCGACGACGACGACGACGACCGGGGCGTACGGAGCGAGCAGAGAGCCGCGCGCACATAGTCTGCTCGTCGATGGCGCGCCGTCCCTTCTAAATTTAAGTGTTAGATAATCCCGCTCGCTCGCTCGTGCGGTCGCCAGCACCCGATCCGCCGCTCTGATTTTTGTTCGGGCGCAGCGTCGGGGGAAAAACGATTCTAGAATCATCCCGCTGCACGGGGCATTTGCATTCGCGACGGACAATACAATATCACATCCCCAATCGTAAAAGGACGGGCTCGTCGCAAACAAGTTTATTAATACGCCCGATACACACCGCACGCTGATCGCCGCGGCTCTGGACTCTGATAATGGGCACGCGCGGCTGCAAAACGCGCGGGGTGCCAAAAAATCGATTCGTCGCGTGCGCAATCCACAGCACGAATTCCGGGCGTTATTCATCGCGCGCGAACCGACGTACGGCACTTCCTCGTACGGGGGATCGATTATTCGCGAGCGGTGCGCGTATTACGCCGATGCTGCTGCTGCACGTAGCCGACGCGCGCGTATTTTTAGATCTAGTTCAAACATTCGGCCGCCGCTCCGTCCGGGGGCTGATGGTTTTGTACGCACGATGTAATGTATATACAGTATACGATCTCGCAACCCGGAGCGCTAATTCCGTTCCGCACGGAAATCGGGACGGGAAAGGGCCGGGGGGAACGGAAGTGGACCGCCGTTTCCGAATTCCCCGCGGCGCCCCGAGGAGCCGGAAGCGGAGGCACGCGGCCGCCCGGGGGGGGGGGGGGGGGGGGGGGGGGGGGGGGGGGGGGGGGTAGTCAACGCACCACTACCGGCTGTCCAATTACTACCTGCCCCCTCAAACCCGATTCTCCTCGGCGGTGATGGTTTTCGAAGAAACGCTACAATCAACGTGCACAGCTGGGGGGTGGTTGTCGTTTGTACACGGCGCGCGGCTTGAAAAATGGTCAAAGGGACGATCGGACGGGGGCTAGCGGCAATTTTTCTCGATTGAAGAATTGATCGAGCGCGCGCGCGCGGTGCCGCGCGGGACGAGCGGGCCGGTGAAAAATGAAGCCCGCACGGCGAGCGGGGAGAGAGGAGAGCGAAGTCAAAGTAACACGGCGCGCGGGTGGGGGCCACGTGTTGCTGATGGCGCATCTTATGCATGTGCACGCACCGAGTCGATTTTTCAATTCCCATCTCGGCGCCGCGCGGGGTACGACGAAATACCCCCCACCCGACGGACGAGCCGCGGCTCCGATGATATTTACCCGTCGGAGCGACCTCGACGCCTGCCAGCAGTAATGCCGCGTCGTGGAATAAAGTTACCTGCAGGGAGAGAGGGCGCGAGGAGGAGTGGAGAAGAGTGATTTGTACGGAGTCTGGCGTCCGGAAGGAAAAATCAACGGCCGTAGTGGTGGTAGTAGTAGTAGTAGTACCTGCACGCGCGTCGTCGCCGCGGGAGCTGCTCTACTCGGGCGCGAGTCTCCCGACGTATTAGGTATATATATAGAGGAGCCCGCCGCGGTTTCGACTTTTTATTTTACGACTCCGCTTGCGGTTGCCGGTAGGCGCGATTTTCACTCGTCCGGTGATACTCTGACGGAAAGCGCACGGGCCGAGATAACGGGTCCGCGATCGTGCACGGACGGGGGTTGTAACTGAGGCTGTTTTTTCCTTCAACGGCAACGCGCCCGGATGATTTATGTTTCGGTAGAGCTTAGAGATGTTCTCAAAACATGCCAAGTATTCTCGATCATTCCGTATCCCCTCCACCTCAAATCATCAGTACGATACCTCCCGACGCTCGGGGGTCGCTCCGAACTGACCGCCTAATCGCATCAGACGTTCGACAGCCATGCACGTATACGATGTTCGTCTCCGTGACGCGCTCATATTTGGAAAGAAAAAAAAAGGAAAAAACACCCAACGACCCGCTTTGCCGATCGAAACGCGACCCTCGCGTCGGGCCAACCATCCGGACGGAGGAAAAAAAAAGTACCCTGGGGG